>VDFB02345626.1:0-103008 GCA_007258455.2 Sequoia sempervirens | reverse complement strand
TGCTCTCCCCTTAACTGGGTGATCAAAATGCCAGAGTCATCCTTTCATTTCATGCAATTCATGCTTTGTTAAATCCTTTAGAAGGTATGTCATAGTGGGAAAAAGTACTCACTCTATGGGAATGACCTAAGTTGGAACACCTAAAGCCAAGGATTCTAACCCACTATAATAAAAAAGTGAGTTGTTGATGAAAGTCCAACTCAATGGTAGTGTGCAAGATAAACATCCCCAAAGCCTTTGTTATAAAGGTTGGGAGGTCTCTTGAGGGAGTTTATCATTTTCCACATCGCATGAAAACCCTATCTAAGGACCCTAGTGTAAAATCTAACTTGTCTATTTTTGAACATTGTAATACTTATTAGTGTTGGGGAAGGGAAGAATCTACCCCCAAGATAATCACCATATAATTTACAAGGACCATTTTCTCTAGGGATTGAGAAATCTAACCTTGAGTACATGCCTGGAAGAGACAAAAACATGAGCACCCTCTAGGGGGTGACACGACTATGTGAGTTGACACAATTATAAGATGTGTGTTGTTTGAGTATAATGATGACCTTTTTTCCTTAAGAGTGAGTTTGTTTGATGTGTATTTCTTGTCAAAAACCTATGAAAATCAAGAAGGATCTATTTGATCCTTAAACATACACTTACTGTTTATATTTTAGGACTTAAAAACACTTGTTCTATAATTGTTTGTTGTGTCTTTGAATCATTAAATTAGATAAAGATCATCCAAAAGAAAAGGAATGCAAAAAGTTTACAAGACAATCCATGAAAACTTATGATTAGGGATTGGAAATACACAAATTTTTTCAAGAAATCCCTCAAAACAAGAATCAAAAAACCAAAGAAGCAACTTAGTTACAAAAACCTTTTGAAAAGAAGACACTTTTTATATCAAAGTAGAAAAATATTGCTTCAACATATAACTTTCATTCATAGGTTTGATGATTTTTCTAGGAGATATATTGATGATTATGGTTTAGAGCCTTTGTATTCACAAGCCTATTTCCAAAGAAGATCTCTTTCATAGTAACTTAATCGTAGTCAAACTATTCATCAATCTTCCATCCCACAACTAGCAATAGAATACTACAATAGGCGATATCAGTTCTTATAGTAGACAAAAATTGGAAACATTAGGCTTGATATCCAAAATCAGGGAGTTACTAAGGAAAATATTCTATCAAAATACCAAAAATCCCAAAAAATCACATCGAAAAAAGTTAGCCTCTTCACAAAATAGAAAATTAGACAGCACTATGGAGTAGCAAACTAGCACTTCTGCAACATGTTTTAGTGCTTTTGCGCTATCTTTTAGTGCTTACACAATTAAAATAGCACTCTTGCAATCTATTCTAGCACTTCTACCAAAAATTATAGCACTTTTGTCAGCAACAACAAAAAAATTACCAGTTTCACCAGTATTTTAGTGTGTCTATAGTCTGTTTTAGTGCTTTTACCCTATTTTATAGTGCTTTTACCAAAAATTTTAGAGTGTCTACAATTTTTTTTAGTGCTTATACCATTTTTATTAGCGCTTCCATAGGAAAAAAAAAATAGAGAGCCTTTAGAAACATCTGTTAGAGTTGTTGGCATCAAAAACTCAAGTTTTTATCAAACATAAACATTCATAGTCCAAATAGTGTCTCGAACCTAAAACAAATAGGTTCTTACAAATTATAAATTACAAAGTGTCCTCATCAGGATTTTGACATCCTACCATCACAAAACAAAACATAGTAATCATATTTTTAACTTAGTCTCATCAATAGAATATATCATTCTATTTGACTTTGTTAAAATCAAATTGACACAGTTAATCTAAACACAAAAAATCCAAGTTTAGTGAAAACAACCAATACTTGTATGCCAATCTTGACATGGTTGTAAAGACAAAAACTCGGAGAGAACTCCAAACATAATGGCTAAAGAAAACCCCTTTTATAGATTCCAACAAAATGATACCAATGAAATAACTCAAGAGGATATACAACATTCCCAATAGGATCCAAATTTACATAAATTCATGGAAAAGGTCTTAGAACAAGACATGGAAAAATATCACTTGATTTTAGTGGAATTAGGCACAAAAATTCTGAAATATTTTGACATGAATCAATTGAAGGAAACACCTAGAAATAATTAAACAAAACCACCCAACGCACAAGACATAGATCAAATGGTTTCTCTAAACACTCAAATACGAACTTTACAGCAACAAATTCAAGATATGTAAAAGGGAACCACAAAGAGGTATTCACTATAGGACATTTGTCCTTATCCCTTTCATCCAAGTGTAGATATGATACCCTTCCCTAGGTATTGTGAGTTTCCCAAATATGACAAGTGCAATGGCAAAACGGATCTGATTGACCATGCAAGGTAATTTAGAACAATGAGCCTTGAGTTTGCACAAGAGGATACTTACCTAATGAGATTATTTCCTAGGAGTTTAGGAGCACATTGTATGGAATGGTTCTCCAAATTACAACTAGGGATATGATCCTTTGAAGAACTAGTTAACAGATTTATCACAAAATTCTCCTTCAAAATTCAACATAATGTAACCATAAAAGATCTATACAACATGAAAAAAAAGAGAAGGGATAATCATTCCTATTATTCTCACGACATTGGTGAAATTTGTTTGCTAGATATCCTTGATCTATACCTAAAGAGGAAAAGATTGAATTATTTATTGACAACTTAAATGATGACATGAGTTATAGACTAGATTTACAATGTCCCTTAACATTTGAAAAGGTGATTGAGAATGGGCTTAAAATTGAAGAATCCTTAGTCAAAATAGGAGTGATTAAACATTTCAATGATACATCAAAAAACACAAATTTCTCAAATCACTATGGAAACAATGAAAAGCCTAAATTTTGGTAGAAAAATAGAAATAATGGAAGCAACGATGCTACAATTGACAAAAAAAATACAAAACTAGTATTCAATTTGATGACAACTATGAAAACAAATCAAAATGACAACCATACCAACAATCAAGGTACCACTTAGAACAATAACACAAACAATGGAGAATCTTGGCCACCACCATATCAAAGACAATCCAATCAATGGAGATTTACACCATTAGCATAAACTTTGGAATCAATAATGAGAGAGCTTATTACAAATAAACTTATTACTCTACCAGAAGAATGGAATTGGGAGTTGAAAGTGAAACCATCTTGGTGGAACGATGCTGACTATTGCAACTTTCATAGAAATAAAGGACATAAAAAAAATGACTGTATACAATTAAAACACTTGATACAAGACTTGATTGAAGGAAAGGTGTTTTTCAAAGGAAATAAAACAAACAATGATCACAATACGTTAACAAATCCTTTACCCAACTACGAAAAAAGGAGAATCTTCTTCAAATAATAAAGGAAAAAGTGTAAACTATATCTATGACACCACCATTCTTTGAATTTTTGAGGTTGAGAAAAATAATGTCATTGATAATCAAATAGATACCATAAACATCAATGACACTATATCCCTAAACATGACACCAAACAAAAACATATCTAACAACCAAATCAATGTCCTAAAGATCAGGGAAACACAAAACTATCAACCAGTTAATGTAATGAAAAAGGGGCAGTCCAAAGTGATATTAAAAGGAGTTTCATCTAAAAACGCTACTCCCCCTTCAAATCAATACAACATTCTGGATCAACTACAAAATATACTCACATAGATATGCATACTAGAACTTCTTAAAATATCACCATCACATAAATAAGTCTAGAACAGGCTCTAGTAGCTACTACAATACCCAATAATTTGGATGTGTATTAGTTTCAAGCTATGGTAGGAAATCTGACCACACCTCATTGTCTGTCATTCTTTGAACAAGATGATGTGTCACTAAATAAACCACATAACGATGCCTTTCCTATAGAGGTTCTAATCCATAAACACCATGTCAATCATGTCTTAATAGATGGTAGAGCTGGATTAAATATTTGTACTTTAAAACTAATTCATGCACTAGGTTATTCCGACAATGCCATTGATGCCAAGAGAAAGATAATAATAAAATCATATGATGAAGAGGAAAGGTCTTCCAAGGGGATGATTGTACTACCAATTCAAGTGGGACCAATTGTCAAAAACATAGTTTTCCAAGTGTTAGACAAGGACTAACATATAACATACTATTGGGTTGTCCATGGATCCATGAAATGCAAGTAGTACCTTTGACATATCATCAATGTTTAAAATTTTTGGTCAATGGATAGGAGATCACTATATCAGTTGGAAACAATAATCCATAGACTTGCAACATGCTTAAAGAAAATCAAGACACTCTGGTACCCCACAATAGAGAATTCAATACTTCTACTTCATCCAATTGTGAAAAGCAACCCAATTTTATATCCAAATGGGTTGAGAAGAAAGACTAGGCCAAATAAACAATTGTTGTTGACTCAAATTTATCAAAAAATGAAGGTTCCATGAATAATCTATCACAAAAAATTTCAAAAAGATCCAGTTGAAGGAAAAAGGCTTAGGAGACTATTCCCTTGAGCAATCTTTGTGTCTCTCACAATTGTTGCCATCACCAAAATCATATGGACAACCCACATCCAACACATCACGTTCATCACAACCAATCATGGTTCTGAATGAAATATTTGTAAAAGTGGGTACCTTAGAAGATGAATTAGATGACAAATCCATTCTCAATTGGCTATACAAGGATAAGAAGCCTCAATGTTAGCAAATATCGGCATAAGAATAGATCAATATGGAAAAGGAAAGGCTATCTTAGAGAAAATGGGTTATGAAGGCCAAGGGCCAATTGGAAAAAGAAAGGATGGTATAATAGAACCTATTCAACCCCTAACACTATAGCCTAAAGACAAAACAATATTAGACTATACAGGGGAATCAAAAGAAGTAACTCAAAAAGTGGTAGAAAGGATTATTCAAATGAGGGATGGCTCTGAAATAGATTCCATTGAATATGAATGGGGTCATTTATCTACCACATTATACATTTAAAAATAAATTGATGAAATCCAAGCATATAAACCCTTATGAGAGGACAGAAAATTTTTAGGAAATAGACCATTTGTAATGGGATCAACAAATATTGATGACTCAAGTGAGGACGAATAGACATCGAGTGAGACAAATGACTTGGAGGTGAGTACTATCATAGATCTTGACCTTCCCACTAACAAATTTGACCACCTAGCCATTAGATCACTTACATTTGTCAACCTTACTCAACCTGATGACTTATTACCCTTGAGGAATCCTGAACTTATTGACTGGGAACCCATTGAACCTATTCATTTACCAGTATTTTCAAATGATGATTCCATCATAAACTATCTTTGCAATGAAAAACCTGATCCAAGTTCTATCCATAATACTCAAAATGATACTTTAAAATAGGAGGGTTCCAAATCTTTCAGTTGCAAAAATGACAATAGGAAAAGTAGATCTAATGGTGAAAACCTTTCTAAGGAAACATTAGATCTTGAAAAAAAAAAGAATGTATCTAATAGTGAAAACCTTTCCGAGGCATTGAATGATGGAAGATTTGACACCCTTCTATAGAATTACCATGATAGATAATTAGTATTGCTAGAACTAACAAAGTCTCTAAATCTGGGAACAACTAGAAAGGAAAAGATTCTACATCTAGTAGTGTCTATGATAAAACATGAGAAGCCCACATTCACAAAATTCTTTGAAGAGTGACATATCAATTTTTCTTGGTCTTATTTTGACATGCTAGGATAGGATCTAGATCTCTTGATGCATCATTTGTCTCTACCAAATAGAATCAAACCAGTTAAGCAAAAATTGAGAAAAATGCATCCCCACATCGCCCTGATGGTTAAAGTTGAGTTAAAGAAATTGTTGGATGTAGGATTTATCCAATCCATCAATTATGCATAATGGATTTCAAATATTGTGCCTATATCTAAACCTAATAATAACATTAGAATATGCACAAGTTTTAGAGATCTAAATAGGGCATTCCCAAAGGATGATTTTCCTTTACCCAACATTGACATCATTATCGATTTAACAATGAGACATGCCATGTTGTATTTAATGGATGGATTCTCAGGGTATAACCAAATAAAAATATCAACTAAATATTAGGAGAAGAAAACATTCAATTTTCCTTGGCGTACATTTTGTTGGAATGTCATGCCCTTTGGGTTAAAAAATGTAGGTGCAACATATCAATGAGAAATGACCACTATTTTCCATGACATGATGTATAATTTCATGGAAGATTATGTGGATGACATCTTAGAAAAATCATACACCAAAGAAGGACATCTGGAGATCCTCAACAAAACCTTTACTAGAATGGAGAAGTTCAATGCCAAGTTGAACCCTAAAAAATGTGTGTTTAGGGTAACATCATCAAAACTCCTTGGTTACATAGAGTCAAAAAAAGGTATTGAAGTGGATCCAACTGAGGTCAAAGCAATAATGGAGATGCCACCACCTAAAAATATCAATCAATTGTGGTCTCTATAAGGCAGGTTACAATCCATCAGTATATTTATCTCCCAATTGGCAGACAAAAGCCACCCATTTAATCATCTACTTCATAAAAAATGTTTCATTCAAGTGGGATCATCAATGTGAAACAAATTTTAACCAGATAAGCAATATTTGATGTCACCTCCAATACTCATGCCACCTACAACAAAGAAACCATTGTTACTATATATCACAACAACTAACATTTCTTTATGTGCTCTATTGGCATAGGAAGATTTTGAAGGAAAAGAACAAGCTATTTACTATATCAGTAGGACTCTCAATGGATATGAAATAAATTACACATTCACAGAGAAATCTTGTTTGGTAGTGGTGTTTGCAACCTAGCAATTATGACACTACATGTTGACTCATACAGTTAGGCTCATAGCAAAAATAGACCCATTAAAATATCTACTTAGCAAAGCTACTCGAAGAGGGAGACTAGAAAAGTGGGTCATGATCTTAAGTGAGTTTGATATCCAGTATGTTGCCTGAAAAGCCATCAACGGACAAGTAATAGTAGATCAATTAGTTGAAGCTCCATTATAGGATCATCATCCAATGCACATTGAATTTCTAGATGTGGAAATTTTGAATATTACAACAAAACAATGGATGCTCTATTTTGATGGATCATACACATAAAAAGGGTCTAGTGTAGGAATTCTATTGGTTACACATTAGGGACACACCATCCCAAGGTCCTATAGACTAATATTTCAATGTACCAATAATGTGGTTGAGTATGAGGCATTGATTATCAACATCAAAGTATCTATTGAATGAAAAATCATAGAAATATAAGAATATGGGGACTCACAGCTTGTCATCTATCAAGTAAATGACAAGTATCAAACAAAGGATGAAAAAATATTCCATATAAGAAAATGATAGATGATCTTAAAAATTACTTTGTGGAGATCAAGTTCAAATAGATACCAAGGGCATAGAACAAAGATGTGGATGCTATGGTGACAATTGCTTCCCTCTTGTAATTATCAAAAAATCAAGGTCGTTATGAGTTTATAGTAGAACAAGTATCTAACCCTACCTATGAAAATCCTGAATCATAAACCATATGCCAAATAGCCGATGTTCAAAACTCATTATATGGAGAGATCTATACTTACCTCAAGGATAATATCCTTCCTCTTGATCTTTCTAGAAATCAAAAGTGTAACTTCATCCACCAATCCACTTGACATACATTTATTTACGATATCCTTTACTATTGAGGTCTAGATCATACTATTCTTTGATGTATAGAACACAATGAATTTGAATCAGCCTTTCATGAGATTCATGAAGGTATTTGTGGAACTAATTCAAGTGGACCAACCCTAGCAAAGAAACTCCTCTGTTTGGGGTATTACTTGCCGAACATGGAAAAGTAGTCTTATCAATTTGTTAAGAAATGTTAGAAATGTCAGATCCATGGTAATCTAATCCATGTGCCAACACAAGAATTACACCCATTTACATCAACATGGCCCTTTTTTCAGTGGGGAATAGACCTTGTAGGAAAGATAAACCTGTCTTCATCCAATGGACACAAGTTCATAATCACAACAATGGAATACTTTACAAAATGGATAGAAGTAGTCCCTTTAAAAAAAATCACTGGAAAGAAGATCTCATCTTTCATATTGAGCTACATAATCTTTCAGTATGGAATACCTTAGTCCATAGTTATAGACAATGGAAGAACATTTAAGAACTAGGATGTCTAGGAATTGTGTGAAAAAAATCATATCCAACATCATTTATCAACACCGCTTTATCTTGAGGGAAATGGCCAAGTAGAGGCCTTAAACAAGATAATTCTAAAAATATTGAAGAAAATGGTTAATGACGTTGGACGTGATTGGCATGTTCAGCTAAATCATACATTATGGGCCTATAGAACTAGCATTAGAACACCAATAGGAGCTACACCATATGCCTTGGTATGTGGATAAGATGCCATCCTACCTATTGAGGTAGAAATACCATCACTCTAAGTCTCACTAAAGGGTATCATTACAAATGAGGATTATAGAGTCTCTAGACTACAAGAACTAGAATTATTGGATGAACATCGTCAACAAGTTGTCAATCATTTGAAAGCATACCAAAAAATAATGTCAAGGAGCTACAATCATAGGGTAAAACCTATAGTCTTTCAAGTTGGAGACTTGGTCCTAAAGGAAAACCCTAGAAATCAATATGACAAAGAGAAGAAAGGGAAGTTTGAATGTAATTGGCTAGGACCCTTTGTCATCATATCAATTTACAGATCAAGAGTATATCTATTGTCTACACTTGAAGGGGATCTATTCGATGAACCTATCAATAGTATCCATCTTAAAAAGTTTTATACTTGAATCAGCTAGTGCACAAATTAGTTTCTAAAAATGGTTACCTTGATGAAAACCTCACAAATAGGTATTTTTGTAACAAAAAAATCTGAAAAATACAAATTTAAAAAAAAAAAAAGATTGAAAAAGTACAATAAAAACAAATAGTGAAAACCTAGAAATTGGCACTATTTTTTATTTGAACCAGCTTTTCCATCTATTGGAAACATGTCATGGTCATTATTTTCACCATAATTTTTCATCCATTATTATATCACTATGAGTGATCATGTCTCACCCTAGCTTGGGGGGAACATCTTAACCTGAATGGGGGAAATAAATCTTGATCCTAACCAAATGGACAAATAGCATGAAGACAAATAATGATCAAAACACAACCCAACATGGAAAATCAATCACCATCAAAAACACATCGAATATCCATATCACAATAGAAAATCCAAAAAAAAAAGTCAAAAATTCAGTACATAAAATCCAAAAACAAGTCAAAAGTCAGTATTGAAAATCCAAAACATGGTTCTATGTCAATCAAACTACATGTTCTCTACATGTATAACCTAGGTAAGGCTAATCTTTGATCAGCCCCTGAGGCCCCTAGGATAGGTCTTTAGGTTAGGTCTTTGGTCAAAACTCTCAGAAAACACAAAAACATCATAAAATCAAGATGAATGATCTAATCTAAATAATTATTGAAATAATTTAAGCAAAGGTTGGATATGTTGTACTTTGATCAATTATTATCATTTCTTTGGAGCAACTCAATGATGTATTGAACTAGAGAAGCAAGGAAGGAGAATGGTATTTTCTTTGTTTGTTGTATATGAATTAATCATAATTACTATGTGAATTGTTGCAGGAAGTGCTCTACAAAGTATCATGGATGATATTCCAATTCACATAGGAAAGTGGTTAATTCTTGTCTATTTTATGCAAGAAATACTCAGGTCATCTCGGTTTAATTATACCTATATGCTTGTGTTTACTTGCAATATCAAAAATCATGGAAGTATTACTAAGGTCATCATTGGTCTACATTATGCCATTGATACTTGTACTTACTTTCAACATTTTAAATGAACTATGATGATACAAAGCACAAAAGTACTATTAAAATTCCAATATTTGCATGTAGATTTGCATGGTAAAATTAGATTGCATTCATAATAGTCTTTGAATCTACAGTGTTTGTTACAAAAGCTCGTGAAGGATTCAAATTAATGATTCTCTTTTCTCATAATGGATTGAGTATACTTGATGTTAACAAAAAAATCATCATGATCATGTAGTTGTATCATCATTTTCATTTGCATACATTAGAAAGCATTTAATTATCATTTAAGCATTCATACATTTGCATCACATAATTTTTCTTATGAAAATCTTAAAAATAAACCTTTATAGTTCCATATCATACATCCATTTAACATATCATATATCATACATCATTATAATCCACTTATTACATCATATTCATCCATTTATTACATCATATAACACATTCATTCAACATATCATATATCATACATCATTATAATCCACTTATTACATCATATTTCATCTATTTATTACATCATATGTTTACATAAGAATAAAAATACACACATCCCATTTACATCAACCATCATAAATCATTTAAACAATTTCATCCACATCCATACATCATCATTTTGTACATCATAAATGAAACTCATAGCATATCATCATGTTATTAAACTTCATCCATAGCATCATAAAATGAAAATCACATGGCATATAGAACATATAAAGTAAATGCAACCATCATAATATCATATGGAACACATCATAGATCGATAAAATCTATTGCATATCATATAGATCAAAATCATAAATGTAAGTATACAATGATTTCTGAAATGAAGAGAGCTATATCATCAAAAAATGACTGTAATCAGAATATGCATCATCATCTCAAAATACAATAGGGTAATCACATCATGAAAACTAGGTGTTGTTGGCTCCAGATGGTGTAGGTAACACATGACTAGTACCTCCTCCACCATTGGAAGTACTGGTATCTCTTAGGTCTCTAGGACTAGGATGAGTCACATTCTCATTGACAGTCCTAGTATGAGTCTTGGTTGAACAAGACCGCACATAGCTGAATCTTTGCTCGAAGAGAAAAACATCATAATATTTCCCTCTATAGTACTATATCTCCTCACCAATATAGATAATCTCTCACATGTAATCCTCTAGAGTGGTACTATCTACCAGTCTCTATAGTCTCTTGGTAGTCATCTGAACCTGCTCTATAGCCTGTCTGGCAATGTCCCGCTCAACTATCAAGGTTGTGATTTGTGCCTACACTGTAGGCAACTGAGCTTGTAATGATGCAAGAGCCTGTGCATGGGCTTGAGCCTGAGCCTACATCTATGTCTGGGTCTATGCCAAAAAATCTTGTTCCTGAGTCAATTTCCCCTATAATGTTTTCTAATGCATAGCCAAAGAGAATATCACTCACAACAAAGGAAATATCAACCTTAAAACAAAGAACTCTTCTTTGCAAAATTTTTAGCTTGCTAGGCATCAACTCACCTGAAAGGGTCTCAACCCTTCAATCTTGCAAAAAACCAAAAAAATTCGCCTAGGCCCTAACCCTCAACATGCATATGATGACAATTGAACCATTTGAACTCAATCTCAAATCTAGATTCAACAAAATCTCCAAAGATCACTTGTGGTCACTAGTTTTACTTATAGTAGTGGGAAATCTATTCTTCAAGATTTTGAATAAACTTTTCCAAAACACCTAAGAAAAAAAACTTGGTTCCAAGTACCCATTTTTGAGTTATTCAAATATCAAAGAACCAAGTACAACTCCTTTGGACCAAATGCCTCAAATTAAGACTTTTCATAGTTTTAGGCCTCTAATTAAGGACACTTTTCCAAAGAGACCACCCTTAGATCTTCACACCAGAATCCCAAACCCAAAAAAAAGTCTTTACTTGTGTTTCAAAACAAAGTATTTTCTTGGTTTTAGGACCTTAGATGCTTAAATAAAACCCAAATACTAAAACCCTCCTTGTAGCCTACTTAACTAAGGTTTTGGAGCACCATTATTGATTCTCTAACTACCAGGCCTTCCCTAATCATACCAATTGCTTAGTCACCTTTAAATAAGTCCTCCCATGCTTAAGGAACATTTACTTTACCAATAACAATGTGGGTTTATAAATTCATAGGTCTGACCCACCAAATTCCAAGGGAAACCATTCATTTCCAGCCCCTCCTTCCATTACTCAAGCCAATAAAACATTCTTACACACCTCTTGTTTCCTAGATATCATGATCCCCTATATCATCCCACTAAGTTACAAGTAAATATAGTAGGTGGGATGATGTTTTAAGCCATTATAACTACCCCCAAGCCTTAAGGCTGAGTGGGAACCTAGTAGGAAACTTTGATGAGTTTCAAGCCTTAAAGAATCAACAAAAACACTACCAAGGTACCAAACACTAGTTAGAACATCTACCTAATAATCCCACATAAGAAATCAATGCTTAATGTGCTTGTATGAACTGTACATAGGAAAAAAACATAGAAAACAGAGAAAATATATTAAAACAAAGTATCTTCAATATTGTTCTTTATTTTCCTTGGCTTCAACAACCAAATTTCTAGCCTCTAAAGGGCTTTAAATACATTTTGAAACAAAGTTCCAATGGGTAACTTCCCCAACTTCTTTATAACAACTATTTAAAACGCTAAAAACCTATTACAATACAAAAGTAAGTAGACAACTTATAACATCAACTTTGTAAACTATAACCAACTTCCTTGAAGGGACCTTTCCAAGCAGTTTATTACATTTCAAGTGATCTTTTGAGACCTTATTTAGATCAACAAAGCTTTCAATACTCCCTAAATACCCAAACTTCACTTTGTTACATTTCAATATAGTTAATTTGGAAACATGGTTGTAGGTGCCCTTGCACTATACAACCCCCCTAAAAGAAACTCATGTCTCATGAGTGGAGGTTGATATGAACCCCACCATCCACCATGCATGCTCCTTGGATCAATAATCCACTATTGCAAACCTTGGTTCTCAAACTATCTTTCACATGGAGTTGTGCTTACACTTGCACCTAACTATGTTTTGCATAATCATACTTAAGGTCTGCTCTTCCTTCATTCTTGGTTCAAAATTCAACTATCTCTTATAATCTATACCTGCACACAAATAAGGGTCAACAAAATCATTACCATGCACTTCCTTCAACTTTTTCCAAACTCTTTTTTTAGGTCTGCTCTATTTAGACTGGCCTTGTACCCCTATCACCAGTCCCAACATATTGCCACCATGCTTCTTCACTATTTTATCAGGGTTATCTATCATTGTATCTGCAAACCTTCTTTTCTTCACTCTCATATCTAAAAGAATAGGAAATTTATGGTGCCTACCATAATACTTTCACACAAACTTGGTGTCATTACCTTCTTTGCTGCTATATAAGTCCTGATATTCACTACCCTTGCATTTTTAGAACTAGAATGTTTCCCAAAATCAGAATTTTTTATTTCCTTCTCAACACTAATAGGCTCCTTATTTCCACACATAATCACTTTGGCTTTCCCTTTCTCATCCTCTACTAGTGGAGTCAAAATAATCTTGTGACCATCCTTCATGATTGTATACTAATTTTCTCTCCCATCATACATGACACACCTATCATACTACGATGGTCTTCCTAGGAGTATGTGGAAATAGTCCATTGGAAGAACATCACACTCAATACTATCATGATAACCATCAATTTGAAAATCCACAATAGCCTTTTCATTCACCAATAAAGTTTGATAATTATTCAACCATGAGATTTTATAAGGTAATTCACGAGGAATTCTTTTCAATCCTAATTTTTTTACCATTTCACATGAAACGATATTCTTAGTTGAACTAGAATCAATCACAACTTTACATACCTTTCCTTTACTCTTGCATGTGGTTCTGAATAACCTCTTCCTATGCAATGGCTCCACCTCTTTGGAAATCTTCAAGATTTGCTTGTGTAGCATCAAGGCTTCACCAAGCTTAGGATTTGCAGGATGGCTTGATGAACCAATGATCTCCACATCATCCTCTTGCACATGTTGAACCCCTTTTTCACCTTTACTTCCACTTGATGAAGCACCAATCTTCTCAAGACATTTGAAAGATGGATGGCCAAATTCATTACAAGCATAACATCTACCTGAAAATGCATTGTTAGAATTCCTACCTCCTCCAAATCTACCTCTTGTGCCTCTCCATCCACCTCTAGAATAAGATTTCTCTTGACCTTTCATGGCATCTTCTTGATTATCATTGGTTGGCTTTGAATTAGGCATGGATCCTCTTCCTCTCGATGCATTACCTCTACCTCTAAATGATTTTTCCTACCTTCTCTTCATTTTCTCCTCCACCCTGATTGCCATTTGATAACATTCCTCTATATTTATAGGGTTATCCAAAAATAATTCATCTTCTATGTTTAACCTTAAACCACCCATGTATCTTGCAAATTTTTCATCTTCATTCTCATGATGACTAGATCTTAGACTCAATTTATAAAACTTCTCAGTATAAGACTTAATATCCATCTCTTTTTGCCTCAAACTTTTCAATTTATTAAACATTTGAACTTGATGATGCTTGGGTAAGAATTTACCTTTGAGTTTTGATATCATCTTGTCCCATGATGTGATTTTAGACTTTCCTTATTTCCTCCTTTCAAATTGAAAGTAATCCCACCATATCAAATTAGGGACCTACAACTTAGTCTTTGCAATCTTGACTCTTTGCTCCTTAAGAACCTCATCACATTCAAAATAATTATCTAATGCAGTAATATAGTCAAGTAACTCTTCATCATCCATTTTTTTTTCTCCAAGGTGATGATCCTTTATTCCAACTGTTTGAGTTCCTTAACATGTCTTTCTTTCATCTCCTTCATCTCTTTAGCCATATCATTCTTCTTTGGAGGCATCTTGTCAACCTTGCCTCTTCTCCTACTTCTTCAACCTAGAAAATGCAAAAAAAATCTACTCTCTACTCTAACACCAATATGATGTAAAGACAAAGAGAAGATCACTCCCAAAAAATGAAATATCAACCTTAAAACAAAGAACTCTTCTTTACAAAGTTTTTAGCCTACTAGGCATCAACTCACCCTCAAGGGGCTCAACCCTTCAATCTTGAAAAAAACCACAAATATTCCCCTAGGACCTGATGAAGACCCTCAACATGCATATGATGAAAATTTAACCATTTGAAATCAACCTCAAAGTTAGATTCAAAAAAATCTCCAAAGCTCACCTATGGTCACTAGTTTCCCTTGTAGTAGTGGGAAACCTATTTTTCAAGATATTGAATAAAATTTTCCAAAAAAATTGAGAAAAAAAAATTGGATGCAAGTACCCATTTTTGAGTTATTCAACATATCAAGGAACCAAGTACAAATCCTTTGGACCAAATGCCTAAAATTAAGACTTTTCACAATTTTAGGCCTCCAATTAGGACACTTTTCCAAAGAGACCACCCATAGATCTTCACACCAGATTCCCAAAACCAAAAAAAATCTTTACTTGTGTTTCAAAAAAAATGGTTATCCTAATTTTATGACCTTAGATGCCCAAATAAACCCCAAATACTAAAACTCTCCTTGTAGCCTACTTAACTAGGGATTCGGAACACCCTTATTGATTCTCTAACTTTCAAGCCTTCCCTAATCATACCAATTTATTAAACACCTTTAAATAAGTCCTCCCATGCTCAAGGAACATTTACTTGGCCAATAAAAATGTGGGTTTATAAATTCATAGTTTTGACACACCAAATTCCAAGGGAAAACACTCATTTCCAACCCCTCCTTCCATTACTCAAGCCAAGAAAAAATTCTTACATGCCTCCTATTTCCTAGATGTCATCCCACTAAGTTACAAGTAAATATAGTAGGTGGAATGATTTTTTAAGCCATTAGAACTACCCCCAAGCCTTAAGGCTGAGTAGGAACCTAGTAGGAAACTTTGATGAGTTTCAAGCCTTAAAGAATCAACACAAACACTACCAAGGTACCAAACACCAGTTAGAACATCTACCTATTGATTCCACATAACAAATAAATGCTTAATTTGCTTGTATGACCTATACACAGGCATGAAACATAGAAAGGAGAGAAAATATATCAAAAGAGAGTATCTTCAATGTTCTTTATTTCCCTTGTCTTCAAAAACTAGATTTCGAGCCTCTAAAGGGCTTTAAATACATTTTGAAACAAAGTTCCAATGGGTAACTTCCCCAACTTCCCTATAACAACTATTTGAAACACTAAGAACCTATTACAAGACAAAAGTAAGTTGACAACTTATAACATCAACTTTGTAAACTATAACCAACTTCCTTTAAGGGAACTTTCCAAGTGGTTTATTATATTTCAAGTGATATTTTGAGACCTTATTTAGATAAAAAAAGCTTTGAATACACCCTAAATTTCCAAACTTCACTTTGTTACATATCAATATAGAAAATTTGAAAAAACATGGTTGTAGGTGCCCCTGCACCATACCTATAGGCTCGCCATCTATGTTTTCTACTATTGTTGCACATCCTCCTCTAATGGGTCTACAATAGCTCACCTCTTGCAAGGCCTCATGTACTCCTCCAAGGCTAGACTTGACTCACTTGCACTTGATCCAATTGGACTATCTCCACCACTATCATCACTACTACTCTCCTCATCTCCATCATCACTACTATCACTCTCATCTCCGCTAATCTCCTCATCACTGCTACTCTCCACATCCTCCTCACCACCGACCTCCAACACCTCCACCTCCACATCCTCCTCACCACTGACATCCTACTCACCACCAATATCCTCCTCATCACCATTCTCATCTCTCCTCCATTAGCATCAATGTGCAAACATAACCTCCTCTCTAGTAGGTAATGGTGTTGGCTCATCAGGAATGGTGATGTGTTGAAATGAATGCAAAACAAGGTACTCAACATAATCTATTGTCATCAGTTCCTCCAACATATCAAGATGGATCTCCCAAATATATGGCTATAAAGCCTAAAACTCTTGCATGACAATATCATATGATATCCCAAGCCCCTAATCTATCGAATCCAACTATCACCAAGCATAGTGTGCAACACCCTATAGAATACCCTAAACAATGCCATACTGATGAAGCACTCATCTCAGTAAAAATATCTCTAGAACCCATCATGTACATCCAAGAAATGTAAAAGACTAACAAAAGAATAGCAGCTAAACATCATCATCATCCCATTGCTTGCAATCCAAGTAGGGGCACCATGTAAGTGTATCCATATCATCTAACACTCTACACCAATGATCTAACTTACCTAGCTTAGGCTGAGTAAGTCAAGCTACATAAATATGTACATATGGTTTCCTAGTAGGACATTGCCTCACTAAAAAATCTCACATGACAACAATATGCTCCCAAGCGCATACCTAAAGTAAAGTAACACTGACAGATAAAATCTAACCTCCAAGGTACACCACTGAATGTAGATCATGATAAGGGTGGGAAAGCATGCACATGCCCCAAGCATATCTAGTCCCATGGATGACCATACTCTCCAACACTTGGCCCCAACCAACAGAGAATCCCTTTGACTTGTGATTAGGAAAAATGAATCCCCTGATGAATCCTACAAGAATTGATGACAATGTGGGATAAGCATCCACCATCTCCTACCATGGAATCCACTCTTCAAAAATCCTAGCATCTTGAAACACCCTCCAAAGAGCATTAGTACCACCCTTCTCCAATGAATCATAAACAACAATATCTCCCACAATTGGTATCTGCAGAATCCTCCAAACATCCTTTGGAGTGATTGTCATCTCACTGATGGCAAGTTGGAACGTGTTATGCTCACTATGCCACATCTCCACTAATGTTATCAAGAGACCCTGATTAATCATAATCTGGGGCATATCAAGTAATGAAGACAATCCATAAAGAATAGTGATAGCTATCTCAGGCTAAGCCAAATGATGTATCAGATCAAATGTATGAGTGAACCGCTTTGTAATCTGGAGGTTCTCCAACACCTCCTATCAACATGAAATGATCAAAGTCAAAAATTTTTGTCAAATCAACAAACATCAATTATCCTATCAAACCTAATTAGCTCTTGGTGTGATTTTTTTTAATCTCATGAGAAAACATCATTGAACCTCACCAATCATGAGCTCAATCATCAAGAATCATTGAACCTCACCTATCATGAGGATAATTATCATCAAATCAAACATCAAACCTCACCTAACATGAGGTTGAAGATCATCTACTTGATTAGGATCATCAATCATATCAAACCAAAGGCTGACACAATACAAAATTGACAACATCAAGGAAAAATTTGACAAATTTTGGCAATCTGACTTAGAAGTGATATAAAAGAGTTTCTAAGCACCAAACTATCAAAAGTGCTATTTTAAAATGTAAAAGTGCTAAAATAGGTGTTAAAGGTGCTAAAAAATCAAAAGTGCTACTTCACTAGGAAAAAGTGCCATAACATATGGTCAACGCGCCAAAACATCAAAAGCATTATTTCATTGGGGAAATGCACTAAAATATTGGATATAAGCACTAAAAAATTGAAAGCACTAAAACATTATGTCCAAGCGCTAAAATTTTGATCCCACATGCTAAAACTATTGAAGCGCTAAACTATCTTGCTAAAGCATTAAATTTTTTGGTAAAAGTGCTAAAACTTTCTAAGTGCTAGAAAAGAAAGTAGAAGTGCTATTGTGGCATGTAGAAGCGCTAAGATAAATGAAAATTTTAAAAACTGAATAAAGCACTAAAAACAAAGAAATGCACAAAAAATGAGAGGTTATTGGGTATGTACCAGAGGTTCATAAGTGACCGGGCACTAGTGATGTCACACTCGCTTGAATTGGTAAGTGTGGTAGGGAATCAACATCCTGCTCCAAATTGTACAAATTGCTCTCTCACAAAGATTTCAAAACCTCAAATGCACAAATGAGTTTGAAAATGACCTTTTTGACCTTTTAAAGGTTATTTTTGGTGGATTTTTATGGGGTTGATTAAGTTTTTTAAGGGGTGATTAATTCAAATTCATCTAGGGGAAAACTTGCTACATTTTTAATTAGGAGATAAATTATTTCGTCATCAACTCTTCATCACATCATCATCAAATCATTGAAAAATCATAAAAAATTAAAAAATATAGATTTTTTTTTTTTAAAATCATTAATTTATCTCTCGAGGGGGCATATATTCATCATCACTTGAAAATCAATGTTTGGGGCAAGTCTGGGGCATTCTAAAAAAAAAATTGCCGATACTAGCAGTAACAACACAAAAATTTTCTTTGAAGCAATGTGTAAGCACATCACTTCAAAGATGGGAAAAATGTATACACCTAAAAATGGTCTAGATAATCTAATTAATTAAATATGACTTATTTGATTAATTAACCTTTATTTCATCTACTATTAAATAAAAAGAAATATTTATTTATATAGTTCATCTTAAATTCTTCAATCTTTATTTCTATTATTTCCATCTTAATTAAATAAACAAATTTTACTTTGTTTTATTTAATTATCATAATTAAATTCCTTTACTATTAAATAAATATAAATATTTATTTATAGTTCATTCTCCTATTCTTCAAATTCAATTAAATATACAACTTTAATAGTTTGTGTTATTTAATTATCACATCATGTTCAATCTTAATTAATTATTCAAGGTTAAATACTTTGTTGTTAATTATCATATCCCTTCTATATTCATTTAATAAACAAATTCTATAGTTTTTTATTAAATTATTCATCCCCTTTTACTAAATTTGAATAAAATCAAATTATTCAAATAAAGGCATAAAGGAAATTTCCTCTATTCACTCACTGACCAAATTAGATAACAAATATCTAATTTAATTCAACTGGCATTCACGAGAAAGCTTTAGAGACAAATTGGAATCAATCTCTCAATTTCCTTCCTCTAATCCATCCTATCATCTTGCCTAATGTTTTCATGGGGAGAAACCATTCCCTTCATCAACTCAAGCTTCTCAATCTCTCACCATTCAATTCTACAAATTGAATCCAAGCCTTTGTTGTGTTGCCTCGTCACAAATTGCTATCATAATATATATATATATATATATATATATATATATATACATCTTCATTCAATAGGAAATGCATCCAAAATCTCTCATCTTTGTGCAAACTTACTCTGCGGGAATAGTAATAAAGCAATCATAGCATCTTAGCATCATAACAATCATAGCATCTGTAGAATTTGTTTCATTGTTGTATCATAGTTTTACCGTAGCTTCCATCCATCAGGTTTCATGTTAGCATAGTTTATTAGCATCAATATCATTTATAAATCACCATATAGAAGTAGATCATTGCATTTAGCATCACTCCATTCTCTAGATTGGCATTTGAAACAATCACACTACTTACCAAATTTGAGAGCCTTCTGTGACTTGATAAATCTTCGGAGATAGGAAACAATGAGATGTTTTCAAGTTTTTTATGCTTTAAATTAGTTAATTGCTATTAAATTTTGATATAATGTTTCATTAAGAAGTGTTTTTAGTTGTTTTACCCATACTCATTCCACACTTACAATTGTGCCATAGAAAAAAGAACCCTTTGCTTGAAATGGGATTAATTCATGATAAAACAAACTTAAAGAGGTCTTAATATAGTGTTTTGAGGCATTTTATGCGTCCACACTAGGTCTTGGACCTTTTCAAATCAAATAACATGCTTTTAATGATGTCTTGTAAAGGTGTTGTAAAGTCTTGTAAAGGAATTTCATGCTTTTCTAGACTTAATTAACCTATTTCTCCCTAGTTCAACATTATAAAATGTGTTTAATAACATTATTACATCAATCTAGAAGGCTTATAACTAAAACATAATGTTAAACTAGTGTTGTAATGTGTCTTGCACATTGAGATTGGTTCTTGTACCTTTCTAGGCTATGTGAATCTCATTTTAGTGTTGTAAAGTGTATTTAGTCATAATTTCACATTGATTTTTGTCTCCCAAGCCCTATTTGACATTTACATCATCACTAATAGGCCCCTAATAACCCATATTGTGCATCCCGAGGTTCAAATTGATCAAACACCAAACAAGGTTGCATTTTACACATTATTTCCTCATCCCTTAACATTTGAGCTATCAAAATAGCCCCTATGGGACCCATTCACCATGCATGGTGAATCAATCCCAACCAGGTTGGACCCATTCACCATATGTGGTGAATGACTCCCATTTGGCTCAATTTTGACCTTTGAGCGAGAAAAAAATGAAATTTGAGTTTAATTTTGCTTCATGTCAGCCCATGATGAGGTATTAAGGAGTAAAATAGGTGAATTTCCTATTAAATTATCTTTCTAAACTAATTTTTACACCCATTAAGAAAATTCACACTCATTCTTCGTTATTCATCCATCAATCTTTCATCTCAAGTCAAGCAACTTAGCATTTTTACATTTCAATTCATCAAAAAGGCTTCTAAGGACATTCAAGGGCTAAATCTTCCTCCATTTCTGTAGAATTTCAAGATCAAATCATCATGTCAATGTAATCAACTCCATTGTTGCATGTCTCATTACTTTATTTCATCATTTTGGTTTAATTACATAAAACTGGTTTAACTAAGACAAGCCCCCATATTGTAACCTTCAACACTTTTTCCCCTTTGCATGTGTTTGTGTATGTAAATTTATAAAATGGAAAGGTGAGAAAGGTGTGCATATCCCATCAAATTCATTAATGTGTCTCAAGTGTTATTTTAAGCTTGGAGAGAATCTACAGGTTGAGTTTTATAGATTTAGATTTGAGGAATCCTCAGAAACAAAATTCCATATCATAAGCCATAGAATCACTTCTATAATTCTCTATTTTCCAAAAGAGGATTCATTCTCCATTTATGGTGAATCAGTCCCATTTCTAGGATTGGACAATGATTTCTATAGATTTGGATACCTAATTCTCTGAAATTGGTTTCGATACTTTCTAGAAAAAATAGGACTCATTCGCCCAAGATGGAAAATCAATCCCTCTAAGAATTTTTGGTGTCTTCTACAAATATTTAGAGCCTCATTTCTACCTCTTCTAGCTTTTAGGTTCATATCTTCAGTTGGGTTATTTTTTGTTATAGTTTATTTACATTTCTAGTCAAATAGTTTGAATACACATTGTGTTTTCCAACACTTTTGCATTTGGTTAGAATACATTCCTTAATCTATATTTTCATTAAGTTTTTAGCATCTAAAAACATCCACACACACACTTCACACCCCTCTTTCCATTTCTTCTAATGACAACATAAGCATTTTTGGCCCACCTTTCTCCTTTTAGGTAAAAAACCTTAAGAGTGATAGAAAGTAAGTAGGCACCAAAAATCTATGTTCCAGATATATCTATAATTGAGCATTGGATGATGTAGCCTAATTTTCATCCACTACACTATCACCTTGATCTATAATATCTTGGATATAGGTTTTTATTCCTTGACATTTATTAGTGGAATGACCTTTGATCTTATGAAAATCACAATACTCATTTTCCCTATACTAGGAAGGTTTGGGATTTGACTCATCGAAATTATTTGTCATAGGATAAGTGACTAGATAACTTGCTTGAAGAAAACTCTTGAAAACAACATGTAAATTCTCTCCCAAAGGAGTTAATGAGTGCTTGTTATTCCCTTGATTGGACTTTTGGGGAGGATGGGGTGCACCATGCAATATAGATATGATGTTGGCGATTGATTTCAAATTGGGGAAATACTATGATATTTGGGAAGTGTTGACTACTTGTATGTGTTTGGTATTAGTAACACCATCATGGAAAACATTTTTTTTCTTTTTCTAGTAGTGGGATTTATCTCTAGATGATATCCTTATCTTAGTGAAAGATTTTGATTTTCCCCTTAGCAATGAGGGCCCTCTCAATGGTAGTTCCCTTCTCAATGACCTTTGCAAAGGTGGTGACACAATGGAGGCATAAGTTATGTGCCAGTTTAGGATGGGCATTGGAAAAAAATATTGTTCCCAAATCTTTCTCACTAAGATAGGATTTTAGCCAACTATCTAAGGCTTGAAACCTTTGTGGATAACTTGCAAATGTTTTTCCTTCACGTTGGCTATCTTTTAGGAGATCTAGAATATTGATATCCTTCTCCAAATTAAAGGAGAAGTGTGCAAAAAAAAATTATGAAAGATTTACGAAAGAGGAGATTGATCCCTTTGGAAGACCCATGAACATTCTAGAGCTTTCCCCATTAGACTCCTAGGGAAGAGTCACAAGAGATAATTGTCATTATGCATGACTTCTTGGTAATGTGTGTAGAATTCTTGAAGGTGGTTTCTTGGGTCACTCATTCCTTTGTATTTATGAAATTTAGGCATTTTGAAATGGTTAAGAAAGGGGATGAGTGAAATTGATGGATCAAATGGATAGGGGAAAATCTCCTCAAATTTGAATGACTTCTTAGATGTCCCTATTTGCAGTTCTTTTAGCACAGATTTTATCTCTTCCCACTCCTTATTAATCAGTGTTTAGGAGGAAGGACCTACTAGATTGGACTGATTGTATGGGAAATATTTCTGATGTGATGGAGGTGGAGGTGGAATGGATTGACCATATGATGATAAAGATGGATATGGAGGGATTTTTTAATATTTATTGGGATACATGGATTGAGGATTGGCATAAGATTGTTGATTTGATGGTGGGGCTTGGTAAGATGAGGAGGAGGCACCTTATTGATAAGATGGTGGTTGCTAGGAATAATATGGTAATTATAGGTTTTTTGTTGCTAGGAAGCATATGGAGGTTGTTGTGGATTGGCTTGTTGATAGTAGGTGTTTTTTTGAGATTGTTGGGGATTAGTGTATGATGGATACTATTGGGATTGTTGTAGATTATCATAAGAGTAATTGGGAAGTGGGTTGGATGTGGTGGATTGCACATAATAAGTGCTTTGTGGGTGGAATAAGTATTAGGAAGTAGGGTTACCTGGAATTTGTTGGGAGAATTGTTGTGATTTTTTGGGGATTTGTAAATGCTCAAGAGGTTGTTGGTAAGATGGTGGCTATTGGTAAAGAGGTTAGGATGGGATTTGGGGTAGTTGAGGGACATTGATTGATGTAGACGTTGTTGATAGGATGGTGTTTACTAGTGAGAAGGGACCTACAATTGATTAGGAGGTTGTGATAGATTACTTTGTGGTTGGTGTGGGGGTGGTTGTTGATGTTGTTGTGGATTTTGTGTGTAATGTAGTGATTGCAAAGGAATTTATGTATGTTTTGGAGGTTGTGATAGGAGTTTCTATAGTGGTTTTTGATAAGGTAGTTGAAATGGTGGTACCTACTATGGGTTACCCTAAGGATGATGCAAGGACAAGATATTTCCTTGAGGTGGTTGTTGGGATGTGAATGAAGGTGGCAGTAGGTTTGATGTAGGTGTGGGACTAGGAGGTGGAGATTTCATAGGGAAAGGATTACCCCAATATTACCTAAGATCTTACCCAATTGATTCAGTGGGAGAGGTGGCATGGAAGGTATTGGGGTTGAACCTTGCAAGATATTCATGCTTTGTGGATTGAGCAGAACTTGTAGCATACCAAGACCGAGAGGATTGTTAGGATCATGGCCTTTGGGATCATTAGGGTCAGCTAGTGCTCCCATAACCAAAATTGGAGCCCAAGGGGGTGGCATTTAATAGAGAATAACATTTCCAAATCCAAGTTGGTACCAACCATCTTATGGTGGACCTTGGGGGACATATGAATTGTTGCAAGTATGAGCAAGTTTTGGTGGTGTTGTCATTAATTTTTTCATTGATGTCAAAACAATTCAGTATGTTTCATATTGTACATGTATATCTGAGATGCTACTAATATGTTGTGAGTACATGGAGCTATCTTTATGGTGTAGTAGAAGTTTTGGTTTGATAATTTTCCAAGTGCTATTGAGAAAATTAATAAAGAAGAGAAGTCAAAATGATGAAAGTGTTTAGAATGTTCTCCGGTATGTGCCCTGCATTTCTCCTATGTTGATCCTATGCTTTTACAGATATAAAGGTTTGATAATGGGGATTTAGTGGTGACATCTCTTGAGTTTTAGCTTTTGGTTTGATGGTACGTGAAAGTTACATTCACCTGTATGTGAACTGTTCTGGTAGAGTTAGTCTTTCGTGGACTGGGAGAAATATTGTTGCTCTGCAATACTCCACTATTTCATTTCAGATCTTGTGGATCTAGAATATTTATTTTGAAGGTCCTTTCTATGCTTTGGCAAAGATGTTTGAAGATTGGAGTTTTGGAAGTCACGTTTTAGTAATTTAGTGTGAGTTTATACAATCTAGATGGACTAGTGAAAGGTGTTCAATGATTGCATTTTGTTGTTTTACTGTGGATATATCTAGAAGATTCTAAGATATATTATCATGTAGAAGGAAGCATGTCATGGAATCTTTGTGTCATGTTCTTATTGGGAAGCATGTACATCAACATTATTTTGTGGTTTCATTAGGTTTTGCTGACCTAGTGTCTACACTTCATTTGAAGAATAAAATTTAATTAAGGATGTGGTTGATTCAAAGTATTATTTTTTATCTTGAATTTTTTTTTATTGGTCCACTCTCATTCCTTTCCACCACATGAATGTTGAGTCACCAACCTATTTTGAATTTATGAAATGAGATCATTGTGGTTGACGTTGGAGAAAGTTTCTAAGGATGAGGATGGTATAAAAGCAAGTTGAATTATGAAGAGTTGTATGAAAATGTGGTGAAAAGTGATAAAAGTGAGCCACAAATCATAAGAGAAGAAGTGTGTGTGAGTGAGTTGTGCCAAAAATTCTTCATTGTGTTGAGGGAAGTAAGTTAAAGGTTTCTACAATCTTGTGAATGCATGTTAATTGTTGTGGTGGATCTTTTGTTCTATTTTGTATCTATAGGAAATGAGCCTCCATGTTGGATAGTGAGTCCTTTTTGTAGGTAGTGAGCCTTGGTACTTGGATAGTGAATCATGTTTTAGGCAGTGAGCCCTTAGTAGTGAGCCTTTGTATTTTGTTTATAATATTTATAATGTGAGCTAACCCTCACTGTGATTTTTCCCTCATTAGGTTTTCCACATAAAACTTTGGTGTTCATTCTGTTGTTTTACTTTATGTTATTTGTGTTTCATTCTCTTAGTAACAAAATAGTGTGGTTGTGGAATTAGTAAGTATTGGAGTTTTAATTTTGAATTATGTGACAACTAATTCACCCCCCTCTTAGTTGTCTTACGACTATTTAACAATTGGTATTAGAGCTTTGGTTCCTTGGTGTAGAGCTTAACCACTTAAGGAAGATCCGATGACATATAGTTGGAGATCCCTACATTCGATGGAACTAACTACAATGACTGGAAGGGATAGATGAAAGGATATATTATCTCTCTTGGTTTTAAGACCTGGAAGGCTATTGAGACAAATCATACACCCCTATCTGGTGGTTTTACTACTATAGATGAGATCTCTACTTATGAATAAAATGAGAAGGTGAAGTATGTTATTTGTAGCAGGATCTAAAAATGATCGAGCTAAAGTTCTTTCTTTAGATACTACACATGAAGTTTGGAAAAAGTTGGAAGACATGTATGAAGGAAATGAAAGAGTGAAATTGAAAAAGAAGCTGGTGGCAAAGTGTGGATTTGTAAATCTAAAAATGGAAGAAGGTGAGGAATTTACAAGTTTCTTTCAGAGGGTTGAACTGAATGCAAATGAAGTGAGAAATGAAGGAGGAAAACTATCATATGAAGACATAATTGAGAAGATCCTGATCACCCTACCAAACTACTACAATGATAATATCTCAGTGATTGAAGAAATGTATGATCCTAAGAAGTACACATTCGAATAGTTGTTCAAAACCTTGCAAACATTTGAGATGATAAAGTTTCAGAAAGAAGACAAGATAGAAGAAAAGACAGAAATGACATTTAAGGCAATGAAGATTAAGGATGAACCAGATAGTGTGGTGTTGATGAGTTGGAAGCAAACTTCACCAAGAAGTTGAAGAAAGGCACTGGAAAGTATAAAGGTATGTTTCCCTTTAAATGTTTTAGTTGTGGTAATATTGGTCATTATGATTCAAGATTTCCAAATAGAGCTACACATAAAAAGAACAAGGATTATAAGGATAAGGATAGGAAGGATAAGAAATATAAGAAGTTGTACTATGTTAAAGAAGAAGCAATAATTTTTGATGATGAATCTAAGAAGGAGGTTGATGATAGTGAATTGTTATTCTTATCTTTGGAAAGTATATATGTATCCAATAACCTTGTAAAATGTGTAACCAAGAAGGATCTATAGAATAAAAGGAATACGATGGAAGGTACTTTGGTTACCACTTTTCATGCAAGATTGGATGAAGACTACTAGGTAATTGATAGTGGATGTTCTAATCACATGACCAAAGATAAGAGTAAGTTCACTAAACTTGATAAATAAGATGGTGGTTTAGTTATGTTTGGTGATGATTAAGGAGCTAATATCTATGGGAAAGGTTCAATTAGTTTTGATGGAGTGCATAGTACTGATGATGTATATTATGTGAAGGGTTTGAGGCATAACCTTCTGAGTGTTGGTCAGATGTGTAGAAATGGTTTCAAACTTGTGTTTCAGAATAATACCTGTGAAATCAGAAAAGGATCTAGAAATAGAGATATGATTGCTACTGGGAGAACTCATGGAAACATCTACCAACTGAAGGGAGTTGATGGTCATTTCCTCATATCTCAAATTATTGAAAGTTGGTTATGGTACCAAAGAATGGGACATGTAAATTTTGATAACCTTGTCAAGATTAGTGCAAAGGATATTGTTTGAGGACCGCTAGAATCACAAGACTTGCTAATTCTATCTATAGAAGTTGTCAATTGGGGAAATAGACAAGACAAAACTTTAAGGGAAAATATAATTCTACTACTAGAATGATAGAGCTAGTTCATACTAATATCTATGGTCTAACTAGAACTAGAAGCCTGAATGGTGATAGATATTTCATGTTGCTTATTGATGATTATACTCAAATGACATGGGTTGCTTTTCTCAAAGAAAAGACTCAGGCTCTGGGTGGGTTTAAGGTATTCAAAGAAAGAGTGAAAAATGAAGTAAATTTGAAAATAAAGTGTTTGAGATCTAATAGAGGTGGAGAATTAACTTCTAGAAAATTTAATGCATTATGTGAAGAACATGGTATAAGAAGATAGTTTTCTACTCCAAGAACCCCTCAACAAAATGAAGTAGTTGAAAGGAAAAATAAGACTATATGTGAAGTTGTTAGAACCATGATGAAAGAATTAAATGTATCAAATGTGTATTGGAGAGAGGTGATACATACTACTATTTATGTTCTTAATAGAGTTTAGATTAGATACAATAGCACAAAGAATCCTTTTGAGTTATGGACTCGTAATAATCCTACTATGAAGTATTTTAAGGTATTTGGAAGTAGATGATATATTAAAAGAGATGATGAAAATATTGGAAAGTTTCATGCTAGATGTGATGAAGGAATCTTTCTTGTATACTCTACTACTAGAAAAGTGTACAGATGCTTCAAAAAAATATTGAGAAAGATTATTGAAAGTGCTAATATGAAAGTTGATGAAGACATACAAAGACCTATTGACATAAGTGAAGTTGAACCTAATGATCCTATCTATGGACATGTACCTAAGGAAAATAAGGAGGAGGAAGAAAATGAGAAAGAAGAACAAGTGGAAGAAGAAGAAAAAGAAGAAAATTAATTGAAACCCGGTGATAGGATTCCCAAGTATGTACAAAAGAATCATCTAGAGGATTAGATAATTGGAGATAAAACTGAAGGTGTGAAGACAAGAAGCAGAGTTGTAGCTGAGGTAAATTTGTGTCTATTATCTAAAATTGAACCCAAATCTATAGGTGAAGCATGTGAAGATGAGATTTGGATGAGAGCTATGAGAGAAGAGTTACAACATATAGAAAAGAATCATACATGGGAACTAGTCCCTAGGCCTATGAATAAAAATGTGATTGGATCAAAATGGGTATTTTGGAATAAGCTAAATGAAAGTGGAGAAGTTGTAAGAAATAAGGAAAGACTGATATGTAAAGGATATTGATAAGTTAAAGGTATAGGTTTTGAAGAAACATTTACCCCTATGGCCAGAATGGAAGCTATCAGAATGTTTTTGGCATTTTCTGCTCACAAGGAATTCAAAGTGTATCAGATGGATGTTAAGTCAACATTTTTGAATGGTGAATTGGAGGAAGAGGTGTACATGGAGCAGCTTGAAAAGTTTCAATTATCTAATAAACTGGACATGGTTTATAAGTTGAAGAAAGTATTACATGGATTGAAGCAAGCTCCCAGAGCTTGGTATGCAAGATTGGATAGATACCTAACAAAGCAAGGATTCAATAAAGGTTCTATTAGCAATAATATTTACTTCAAAGTGAAAGGTAACAAAATATTGATAGTAGTTGTATATGTTGATGGTATCATTTTTGGTGGAAATGAAGGAAAGTGTAAAAAGTTTACTAAAGAGATGGAAAAAGAATTTGAGATGTCTATGATTGGTGAATTGAATTTCTTCCTTGGTCTAAAAGTGAATCAAACTAAAAAAGGGATATTCATTTCATAGTCTAAGTATGTAAAAGAATTGTTGAAGAAGTTTGGGATGGATGATTCCAAACTGGTTTGTACTCCTATGTTAATCATATGTAAATTGAGCAAAGATGATGAATTTGCTAAGACTGATCAAAGCAAATATAGATCTATGATTAGTAGATTGTTGTATCTTACTACTACCAGACCAGATATTATGCATGTAGTATTCTTAGTTTCAAAATTCCAAATATATCATAAATAAGCACATGTTACAATTGTAAAGAGGATATTTAGATATCTTAAGGGTACACAGGATTATGGACTATGGTACTCTAAGAGTGGTGATTTCATCCTAAGTGCTTATATATATGTTGATTGGGTTGGATGTGTAGATGGATGAAAGAGTACCAATGGTGGTGATTTCTTTCTTTCTTGGTAGAATATTAGTTTCATGGTTGAGTAAAAATAAATAATTGGTTTCTATATCCACTGCAGAGGAAAAATATATTGCTATAGCATCCTACTGCACACAGGTTTTGTGGATGAAGCAAACATCAAAATACATTAGTGTGGTATGTGATGAGCCAATTTCTATTTTTTGTGAAAACATAAGTGCAATAAACATTTCAAAGAACTCGGCTATGCATTCAAGAACAAAACACATATCCATCAAGTATCATTTCTTGAGAGAAAAAATGTTGGAGAATGAGGTCAGATTCAAGTATGTGACAACAAAGGAATAAGTTACAGATATATTTACTATGGATATTCCAAAGGATACTTTTGAGCATCTTAGGGAGAGGTTGGGGGTAATTTTCCCTCCTAATTAGGTGCACATGAAGGTGCATCATTCTAGTGAATTCACATATTCTTCATTTATCTAGACTGATAAATGGGTCTACTTTGCATGGGGAGTAGAAAAGGTTTTCATTGTTGCAGTATGAGTGTACTCCTAAGGGGGAGTAATAAGTGTTGTTGATATTTTCCATTGATGTTAAAGTGGGAGAGAAATTCATGTGAGAAAAAAATGTCGAAGAAGAGAAGGCATTCTCTTGGGATAATATGTAATTTTTTTTCTCTTTGATGGTTTTTTCACATCATGTGTTGCCATCAATGACAAAGGGGAAGATTGTTGTAGGTATGAGAAATTTTTGGTAGTGTTTTCATTGATGTCAACATAGTTCAATATGTTACAAATTGTAAATGTATAGCTGAGATATTGTTGAGATGCTATGAGTACATGGAGCTATCTTTATGGTGTAGTAGAAGTGTTGGTTTGATAAGTTTCCAAGTGGTTTTGAGAAAATTTATAATAAAGAAGAGAAGTTAGAATGATGAAACTATTTAGAATGTGCTCCAGTATGTGCTATGAATTTCTCCTATGTTGATCCTATGCTTGTGCAGATCGAAAGGTTTGATAATGGGGATTTAGTGGTGATATCTCCTAAGTTTTAGCTTTTGGTTTGATGGTACTTGAAAGTTACATTCACCGATATGTGAATTGTTCTAGTAGAGTTGGTCTTCTATGAACTAGGATAAATATTGTTTCTCTAAAGTCCTCTATTTTGTTTATGATCTTGTGGATTTAAAAAATGTATTGTGAAGTTATTTCTTGTGCTTTGGAAAATAGGTTTGAAGATTGGTATTCTAGAAGTCATGTTTCAATATTTTAGTGTGAGTTTATTTAGTTTCAACAGACTGGTGAAAGGTGTTTTGTGATTGAATTTTATTGTTCTTCTATGGATGTATGTAGTAGATTCTAAGATGTATTCTCGTGCATAAAGAAGCACATCATGGCATCCATGTGTCATCTTCTTGTTGGGAAGCATGTACATCAATGTTCTTTTGTGTTTTCATTAGGTTTGGCCGACCTAGTGTTTACACTTCACTCAAAGAATAAAATTTAATTAAGGAAGCATGTGGTTGATTCAAGGTATTATTTTTTATCTTGAAAAATGTTTTTTATTTTTCCACTCTCATTCCTTTCCACCATGGGAATGTTGAGTCACTGACCTATTTTGAATTTATGAAATGAGATAATTGTGGCCGACCTTGGAGAAAGTTTCTAAGGATGAGGATGGTATAAAAGCAAGTCAAATTGTGAAGAGTTGTATGACAGTGTGATGCAAAGTGATGAAAGTGAACCACAAATCATAATATCAGAAGTGTGTGTGAGAGTGAGTTGTGAAAAAATTTCTTCACTATTTTGAAGGTAGTAAGCTAAAGGTTTCTACAATTCTGCAAATGTGTGTTAATTGTTGTGGTGGATCTTTTGTTCTCTTTTGTATTTGTAGGTAGTGAGCCTCCCTATTGGACAGTGAGTCCTTCTATAGGTAGTGAGCCTTTGTACTTGGATAGTGAGTCCTCTTTTCGGCAGTGAGCCCTTGGTAGTGAGCCTTTGTATTCAGTTTATAATATTTATATTGTGAGCTAACCCTCACCGTGGTTTTTTCCTCATTAGGTTTTCCACATAAAAATCTAGTGCTCATTGTGTTTATTTACTTTTTGTTATTTGTGTTTCATGCTCTTACTTAATAACAAAATAGTGTGGTTGTGGAATTGATAAGTATTGGAGTTTTAAGTTTGAATTCTGTGATAACTAATTCACCCACCCTCTCTATTGTCATTTTCCTATTTAAGATGAATTATCGAGATCATTATGAGAATTTTGAGGATCTTGCAACATAGGGGGTGCAAGAGGTGTAATGTTGACATATTTTGATAAGTCAAAACCTGGCGGATGCTTGATACCTTTCAAGAGTAATGTGGTGAGAATTTTATCCCCATGCCCATTGAGAAGATGATCCATCATTTACACATTAGTGGGATTGCTAAGATATTTTTTGACTATGATTTTGGGTTAGGTAACCATGCTTTCATCAGGAGGGGATTGAGTATGGACCTCAGTGTTAGATTGTGATGAGCCACCATTGGTGGGCTGATCCTAAGGGATATGAGATTGAGAACCTTGGGATTATTGTTCTTCCATGAGATTCTTTGCTTGGGATTGGGTAAGGGGAATGAAAATGAAAAACAACTAGATGACTAGGATGACACTAAGCCCTAAGATGTACTTAAGTGATGGTATAGATGATGACTAAAGTATTTCTAAGATGATAGATAAATCAATTAGATGATTAATGAGATGATTTGGATAGTTGAATGAATTAGATTTGATTGGGTTGGATGACTGATAGGATTGATTGATTGATTGGATTGTATTTGATGAGCCTAACTCTAAACTAAGTTTAAGGGATTAATTGGATGACATAAAATGCTGATGATTTGATTTGGATCATAAAAGGTTGATCATGACATAGAATCTACCTCAAGATGAGAGGAGATTGACTAGGCAATGAAGGATTACTAACTTAGGATGGATGACAATCCTAAGTGAGTGTAGGTGATGACAAATAGGGTCAATTACCTAACCCAATTAGATAAAAATCCCCTAAAACAAAGTTCAAAGGATTTTGATTGACGGATTGATAATGGATATGCAATCTATGGATGTCCTAAGATGCACCTATATGATTTGATGACTTTTGAAAAATGCAAATAGACTAAAATGACGATTAGGGATTTTTTAAAATAAATCATGAATCTTTCAACATCTCCTTTAATAACTAGTTTTAAATAGAAAGAAAGTAACATTTGTGTCATACAACATAAGTTTTTTTCTATAAAGGATTAAATTCTAGTTTTTGAAATATGGATTCTCAACATCAATATCTAGGGAAACAATATTTTTTCATAATTTTTTGTTGCATATTTGTTTTTTAAATTAATTTTTGAAGTCAATTATTTGGACATATGTGTGTGTCATACAACTTAACTTGTTGTGTATATATCAAAATCTTTTTTTTTTGGGTGAAAAAATGAAATCAATACCTAGGGTAAGGGAATTTTTTGATTTTTTTTTTTATAATGGTATACTATTTTTCCACCTTTGCACAACAAAGAACTTGATGTTCAAAGAAAAAACTATGCATATTAAAAATTAAAAATTAAATACATGATAAAATTAAAATATATCAAAATTATACTTGTTGGAAAGATGATTTCGAGGGCTACAATCTTGCAAAATATAATTTTTAAACAACATTATTTAATCCCTCAAAATGTAAATAAAAGTGGTGTTTTTCTAGGATTTTGATAGGTACGAAGGAGACTCCATTGTAGGTATGATTTAATACTAGAGGGATTCTATCAAAGGGGGTTTGATCTAATGTGGTCTTATCTATCCCTCTTCAATCAAAACCCTTTAGATGGAGGCTCTCAAGACTTAAATCATTAGTTTTTCTAAAAATAGTTATTTTAGGAAAAAATTAGCACATCCCAAAAGTGAGACACACTATTGTGGTAGCACCCTTGAAGGTAGAAGTGATTGAATGCTGAAAATAGTGAGCCAAAGGAAAAAGTGTATGAGTGAGTGTTGAAGGTAGTGAGCCATAGGAAGTAGTGGTGTTGTGGTGGTAGTTGATATTTGAATTCATCAAGTGTTGTATGTTGAGGTTGTAGCCTCTTTCTGTAAGTGTGGTATTTCCAAGGATTTGTAAACTTCTTTTGGTTGAAGCCATAAAAATGAATTGTAAATATTGTTTCATTTTTGTGAGGATGGATTTGGATAGTAGCTCGAAGCAACTTTCTCACTGTGGTTTTTCCCTTGTAGGATTTTCCATGTAAATTTGGTGTTGTGGTTATGTGCTTGTGCTTCAAATGATTTATTTGGTTAAGGTATTAATAAGTTTTTTATTATTAAAATTGATACTAATTCAACCCCCTTTCAGTATATCCATGTGTTCTTAAAACCTTGCAACATAGCATTCGAGATAAGATATTGTTAATGAAATATCAAATTTTTACAGACTTGTGTATGGATCTTGATGCCATCTAGATATCAGTTAGTCAATATGAAGGTACACCTTCATCAACTCTTACTATTCAATAATAATTTGTGCCTCAAAAAATTATTAGTCATTTAAAAAGAAAAAAATAAAAAAATTAAACACTCCTCAAACTATTAATAGCATTGAAACAAAAGTTTGTACTAAAATTACAAATCTATATCAACTTAGGCAAAGAGATGGGAAATTTTCACAATTTCCCAATTCTCTCCATGCAACAATGTTGAAATTCTTAAACAAGAATATGATTCAACTCCCTTCAATTAGGCCTATTAACACAAATAAATCATTAATACCAAACCTTAATGAAAAATAATTTTGTCAATATCACCATACACTTGTACATGGTATAGAAATATGCATGCCTCTTAAGCACCAAGTGTAAGACCTCATAATCTCTAATAAAATCTAGTTAGCTAGTGTTAATGAAAATGAAATAAATTAGTTTCACAACCTAATCAAAACTTTGAAATATTTACAAACCCATTGTTGTGTCATTCATCAAACTTTGTGTAATGTAGTGAAAATGAAGTAGATGATAATGATTTATCCAACATTGTAAACACAATAGAAGCTCAACATATTAAGGGAAAAAACACTTTGTTTCCTAACATTTCTTTTACACATATTAATGCACCCATAAATGCACCTAATGGACCTCTTTATATCATTGGTAGAATCAATGATAAAGCTATAAGAGGGATACTCATTGATCCCATATATATAGACAATGTGATCACTTAAGAATTCATATTTGTACATAAAATTTATAAAGATAATTATGAACAATAAAAAGCATTGTTAAATAATCATGAAGGTTCTGTTCACCCTATGATAGGTTTGATAACTTTATCAGTAAAATTTGGACCTAAAAAATTTGAATGATTCATTTACCATAGTTCCATATTGGACCTATTTGGTGTGAAGTTAGGTTATCCATGGATACAATAAATTAATGAGGTCCTATCAGTTATTCAAAAATGTATAAAATTCCAATTTGAAGAATAAATACTCACTTGATATCATAGTGGGTTTAAACCTTTGGTCTCTCATGAAAACTATTTACTAGATTATTTTTTGCCTCAACCTATTGATCCTAATAAGCCTTATGATGAATTTTTATTCATTTCATAACAGAAAGTTTAAATCTAAGAATATAGTCAAGTTATCCCTTAGTAATATACTGCTTGAGGTTCTTTAGTCCAAATCAACTTCAATGTATGTTTCTTGTACCCATATGTAGTGAATGAACCTAAGTTATAATCGGGCATCCTCCCTCATCCACCTAACATATATGCTATGGTTCCACCTCCACCATCATATAAGATACCAAGAGATAATTGTTTGATTAACTTTGTGTCTTTGAAAGAAAAACACATATTTAGAAAAAAAAAGAAAATACAATGGTATCCCAACCTTCTATGGTTCCTTCAATCCCCTCTCATAAGGAAGAAGAAATATAGATGTTGGGGAGTAACTCCTTTACCCCTTCACAAGGAGAAACTCATGAAAGAAGGAAAAGAAGTATAAAAAATCAAAAAGATTTCATGCTATAGATTGCTAGCTTGTAAAAAAATGTGAAACTTTTCACTTATAACCATCCACCCATCCAATCCAAATCTAATGAATTACCTCTCACCCATCCATCCTCATCATTTTTCAACTCCACCCTACCACTCTTGTCAAACCATGAAACTAGGCCTTACCTATCCCAACCTACACATCAAATCAAAGAGGATCATATTCAAATAATATCACTCATAGTAATGATGATAATAAATAACCTATTGTGATACATTCAAATATTGAAGAAAATAAACAAGAAGAAAAAAAGATCATGATGAATTAGCTCTTATATTTTATAAATTAATGAATCTAAATGGGATCAGCAATGATGATCCTCTTGATGAGAGTGATACACCATGCATTGAACCTAATGCTACACCTTGTATGATACTTTTTGTAGTACCTTTAGTGTATTTTTGACCAAGTTCACATATGATGAGAAAGATTGGGATGCAAGTGATTTTATTTAGATTATCTTGCATATGTAGTACCTTTGTATATGTTTTTATGTGTTTTCTTGGATGTGATGTGATATCTAATTATGTGCTACTTGCTGTGTCTTTATTTTTTTTTAGATTTCAATTGATGACCCTTGTTCTCATTAGTACAAGAATATAAAAAAAAAATTATTGTGAGATTCATCTATTTCTATCTCCATTTGTCTTTATGTTGTAAACATTGTTGAATTATGTTTCTTTTTTGGAACAATGCAAGGAATTGAGACATTTAGGTCTCTTCCATGTTGAACCAAAATATTTTTGTTGTCTTCAAGTGATATTCCTCCATTGTGTTCATTGTTCGATGAGTATTTGGGGAATGATATCAATTCTAGGCATGATCATATTATATATTATCTATGATCTATACTAACCCTAGATCATTAGATCCCTTATGTGATGCATTTTTTCTAATTTTACATCTTTTTTTTTGGGGAATCCCTTGTCATGAGTTATCTTTATTGGGAACATATCAATTGCATAGGGTTTTCCAACAAAATCTCATGGAATTTCATGTTGCATATATTATCTTACTCTACCTTAAAGGAAATTGTTCATAATTAGTGTTAGTAATTGCTTTAAGGTGGGAGCATGAATTTTTAAGGAAGGTAAGGTATCAGAAAAACTTCCTACAGGAGAATAATGATTTTTTTTTATACATATTTAATAGTTATATAAACTTAAATAAAAATAAACATAAATATCATGCATACCAAAACACAATGATTTATGTGGGGAAAACCATTTTAGGAGAAAAAACCCACACTCCAAAAGCTTCTAATATATTATATAGAAATAAAAAAGACTACAACATACTTGTAAAGCAATATTCTCATAGGATTATCACCAATAAAAGACCTAATGATTAATGGTCCAACCCCCCCCCCCCACACACACCTCCCTATCATCATCATAGGAAAATTACCTTATGTATCAATAGTAACCTATGTAATTGCAAGGTTGAGACACATTTTACCAATAAATATCCTACTTTTTGAACACCTTAAAAAAGCAACGAGAGGGTGTATAATCATCATCTCTTAATTTGTAGGGGCCAAAAGGCCCATAGTATCTGAACACTATTTGAACTTCTTTGCACTCACAAGTTTAGTTAGAGAATCAACAAAATTCATAAAAGTCTACCTTAACCAACTTTACCCTACCATCTTTGACCATATCTCTAACAAATTGATATTGTACATCAATGTTCTTTGTCCTAGAATGAAAGGCCAAGTTCTTGGCTAGACATATTACACTCTAATGGTCATAATAAATTTTCATTGCACCTTGTTTTATTACAATATATGAGGAAAATATCTTAATCAAAATGGATTCTTTACAAGCATGAGTAGATGCCATATACTCTACTTCATTTTTGGAGAAAGTGGCCATAGCCTATCACTTATCCAAATAATCACAACACCAAATAAAGTAAATATATAAGCACTGGTGGATTTTCTAATATTAACATCACCTACCCAGTTTAAATCCACATAACCATGAATATAATGGGAAATATCATCTTTAGTTATATTACAATGATAAAAAAAGGAATAATTTGAGGTATCACACAAATATATAAAGACTATTTTAGTTGAATCCCAATGAACTCTAATGCAATAAATAGGAAATAGTCACCATCAATTTAATAAGAAACATAATGATCTAATTTAGAATGCTCAAATCCCAAAATCAACACATATGTATCAAATTTCTAGTTCCACATCCTAGGACTCTATTTTAGGCCATACAAATATTTCTTCATTTTGTAGACCAATTTACTTTTACCTTTCATAGTGTAGTGCTCTAGTTGTGTCATATAAATATCCTCCTCCAAGTCACCATGAAGGAAAGTATCTTTCACATCCATTTTATCAGCCTCTAAATCAGAAGCAACAACAATAGAAAGAGAAAATATAATAGATGTCATTTTTGTAACAAGAGAAAATATCTCACCATAATCAAGACCCTCAACTTGAGAGTAACCTTTTGCAACCAAAATTTCTTTATACTTCTCAATACCTCCATATGAACCACTATTTTTCTTGAATGCCCATTTACAACCAACATATTTTTATCCTTTAGGAAATGGTACAAGATCCCATGTATCATTCTTTTTCCAAGCTTCTATTTCTTCATCCATAGAAATCTTCTAGGATTATGCATCATTCATATCTAATTACTTTTCTACCAATTTGGGTTCATCCATGCTAGTATTCAAAGCAAAAATACATCTCCAATCATTAGGTCAATGCCTTTTAGGTGGTTGTCTATGTCTTGTAGACCTATGGACAACATAAGTTGGAGGTTCTTCCTCCTATTCTAAGGATTTAGAGCTAGATAAGCTCTCCTCAACTTCTTGTCTATTCATGGGCCTTGATTCAAATTTATTAGGTTTAGAAAGAAATTGAATCACATCTTCCTATTTAATTTTTTCTCATTGCAATGAGATAGAAGGCTTATTTTCTCTAAAAATAACACTTCTAATATGTATTGCATTTTGTGCAACATGATCCTAAATATTGTATCCTTTCACACCATAATTGTATCCAACAAAGATACATTTCATAGCCCTATTATCCAACCTTGTTCACTTCTCCTTTGGCACATGTGCATATTCCTAACAACCAAAAACTATAAGATGTATTAGTGAAGGATTGTGACCTGACCATGCCTCTATAGGAATCTTATAAAAAATAGTTGATGTAGGAGACATGTTAATCAAGTAACAAGTAGTTGCAATAACTTCAACCAAAAACCTTTGTTCTAGACCAACACCACTCAACATACTCCTAGTCTTCTCCATCAATGTCCTATTCATTATTTCTACAAATCCATGATATTATGGAGAATATAGAGTTTTCTTCTACCTATGAATATAACATTCCTTGTAGAATCTATCAAAAATCATTAGAGAAAAACTCATCGGCATTATCAGTTCTCAAAAAAATTATTTTCTTTCTAGTCTGCAGCTCAACCATTTTTTTAAATTCTTTAAATTGACTAAAAACTTCAGATTTACTCTTTAAAAAATATGTCCATGTCCTACTATAATCATAAATAAATGAAACATAATATGTGGATTTACCAATTGAAGGAACATCTACAAGACCAAACACATCAAAATGAATAAGATCCTATATACCATAAGATTTATAAGAACTCGAGTAAAATAGAATGTAGTTTTATTTTCCATAATTTTAATGCTCACAAAAATAAAATTCAATATTACAATCAGATAAACCTTCAATGAGGTTTTCATTTTTCAAGGTTCTTAAATCCTTTTCTCCAATGTGACCAAGTCTCTAGTGCCATAACATAGTTTTCTCTGTAGGTAGCTTTGATTCAGAAGAAAGAGTACTCTTGGGTAACCAAAAGCCATGACCATCTACCAAAGGTGAAACCCTCACCTCTTTCATAGAATTAATTTTCACAAAAGTACTATTAAACTCAATAGTGCATGCATCAAGCTTGTACAATGTGTCATATCTAACACATCTACTAGTCACCATAGTACCTCTAACCATCTTACATCCTATATCAGAAAATGCTACCTACACACCTACATCTATTAGTCTACTCACAAATTAAAAAAATTGTGCTCATCTAGGGATGTGCAAAATACCATTAATTATGTTTATTCTATCATTAGAAAACCTGATTTTAACTTTACCATGACCAACAATATTTAAATAATGATCATCACCCAAGTACACCTTACCTCCATCAAATTCTTTACATTTAGAAAACCAATCTCTATTAAAAGTTATATAGAAAGATGCACCTGAGTTAATTAACCATGCATCATTACCCGCATGAGTTGCTAAAGCTACACTGTATGCATCACCATATTCCTACTCATACTACAAATCAAAATTGAATCTCTTCTTTTTCTTCTTCTTTTCTTCTTTACAATCCTTATGAATATGTCTAGGCTTACAATAGTTCTAACAAACAACTTTGGAACTTCTAGGAGATTTAGATCTCCCTTTGGACTTAGATTTATCATGCTTCTAATTCTTCTTTCCTTTTTCCTTAGGTCTTCCATGAACATTTAAGGATCCCTTGGTATTGATGGATACCTTCTTCCTCATCTCATTAGAAAGCAAGGAACCCACCACATCTTTATTCTTCAATATAACAAAAGTACTCCCAATAGCCATAACAAGAGAATCCCATGAATTAGGCAAAGAACAAAGTAGGATTTGACATATTTCCACATCCATTTGGACACCAATTGATGTAAAATGATCCAACAACATATTTAATACTTCTAGCTAATCTATAATTCATCCAATTTATTCCATTCTCAAGGAGTATGAATTATTGTTCAAGAAAATTGTGTTCACTAAAGATTGGGCTTGATACATCTCATCAAGATTCTTCCATAGTTTGTGTACAGAGGTCTCTTCATGAACATTTATTAAAATAGAGTCTTCCAAGAATAATATGACTAGACCCTTGAATTTTTGATCCATAACATCATATTGAGCCTCTTGAGTAGGATCTATAGGCCTTGAAACATTCTCATCAATAGCACCACATAGATCTCAATTTATCAATAGATCCTCCATCTTTAGCTTCCACATTTCAAAATTTTTTCCAAAAAAATTATCCACCTCTATCATCCATAATGAATTTCTCATCTAAAAATTCCCTCAACAAGATCACAAAGTATATACTAGAGAAGCTCCCATCAAATGGGAGCATTAGGGGGAAATTTGAAAAGGGTGATGGTAGGGGAGACTTCAAATGTCTGAGAATGGGGAGACGCAAAAGGAAACATGATCATAGAAAAAGGTGGAATTCCAAAAGGAGTAGGGGAAGAAATAGTAAGGGTAGATGTGGAAAAATGATGACGAAGAAGTGCTTTCTTGGAAGTAGATGGGTCGGGAGTAATGAGAAAAGCCATAGTTTCAGTAATTCCAATGGGAGCCTTCAACAAAGCAACAAATGACACAATAGCATCCAAGGTGGATGATGCTCCTTCAAAGTGCTGAAAAGTTTCAAACAGTTCATTTACAATAGTAGGGGGTATATAAAACATTACCCATTCAAGGACCAAAAATGGAGGATTAATTTCAATAGGAAGAGGTTGAGAGTGTACTAGAGATGCAAAAAAGGGAAGAAAAGGGGGAGCAAAACTTACCTGAGCCACAATCAATGAAACATTTCATAGAGAAGATTTCACCTCCTCTTCCTAACAAACTAGTATATCAGGTGCACCTAGGGCTTGGATCCTTCTCCACTTCACATGATTAGAGCCAGTACATTCTGATCTCCTTTTGACAATCCTCTGAAATTTGGACATCAATGGCCGCTGAGGATTCTCTTGGGGATCATTGGGTCTCTTTTTCTTTCCTTTAGGCTTGGGACGTGGATGGGGCCCCCTGGCCCCAAATCTCTTTAGTTGTCAGATTCTCGAGGTCTAGGAATTAGGAGTGGAAAATTTTCCTTCTCAACCTCATGGCTTGTCTTAGGATCAATATTGTTAGAATCAACCTCCTTATCATATGCATCCTCAAACTCTTCATTGAGCCATTATCTCATCTCTTGTTAGGAACTCCAAAAGTCTTCTTTCTTTCTGACCATCTCTTACACCTTAACTACACACTCAAATATTTGTTCATTGGGAGATTCCTCTAATATTGTTCCTATGGCTCATAAAAACTTAGCATTTTGGTCATTCTTCTGGTATGCAAGCCTGGTTGATGTACATCTCCACACTCTCTTGAGAAATAGTTCTCCTCCTTTGGAAATAATCTCTAAATTCAAGCCTTAAACTAAAATTCCCATTAAGGTTGTAATTCCATTTGCCACAAATGAGGACCAAACCTAGAGCAGCCAAAAGACTCATGATCTCATCCTCAGCCTTCCACTTGGTCAATATTACTTGACTCTTTGCAATCATATGGGGAAGATCAAAAATCTTTGCTTTATTCCTCCCAACACCATAGATCCTGTCAAAAGTGGATACTTGGAAAGATTCTAATGCAAAATTTTGGTCTGTCACAAATCAGGGGAGTCAAAAAAACCTCCCCAGTGAAACCATGAAACTTGACCAATGTGAAATCTATGTTGAAGAAATAATAAATTGGGATAGGTGGATGTTCCATCCATTCTATAACCTCGTAAGAGAAATGGTCGATGGGGTGAGGTAGTAAATCTTGCAACACTGGTCTTAGAAAATAATTTGCAAACTAATAATAATCTCATGTTCTTGAAAACATAGGGTTCCACACAAAAATCAGTTAGATATAGCTTCTCCCATCTATCCTAGAAATTCGCACATTCCTCCCTAGCCACTCAAAATTTTGATGTAACAATAAATGAACCAAGATAGAAGAATACCTCAATTTGGACTCAACACTGTAGTTTTTCAACTACAACTTCATATTCCTAGCCATCACTTCAACAAAATCATAGTGCCTCAACACCTTTTCTCTTTTGAGAACAAGGCCTAGGGAAAACTAGAAAGGGTTAACCTCTTCATCATTTTTGAGCCCAAAATCCCAGGAAAACATCAAGAATAGGAACTGTGTATCCTTCTTAAAATTTCTCCATGAAAGAGGTTAGAAAATTTATCCTCTCTATGGCCTTTCCTTTGTCTCATCCTCATAAAAACTTGTTTTCCTGAACATATTTTATCCCAAGACATCCATCTATTCTTCATTGAAAAGATTGGTACCCCATCCCATAAGGATATGTAGCATATCCTGTATAGCTTTGGCTAAATGATGATCTTGACCCCATGGCCCTCAACAACCTCTATATTTTTGTTAAACCTATTTGTGCATGCGTCAACCAACTTTGGGAATGGATGTACTATAGGTAGCACAAAATGTGGTAGGCTATTATTCCAAAGGAGAAATGTAAAACCCTCTACCAACTCATGCCCCAACACCCTCTGAAAAGAACCTTCCCTAATATTTTTTAGGGTTGGTGGATAACTGAGGGTCATAAACATTGTCAGTTATATCTTGATCTACCTCCTTCAAGATGTTTTTTTCAGATTGAAGCTTCCTACAACATTCAAATGGTCATTCTTCTGGAGTTGGGACATTGGAAAATGAGTAGTTCCCAAATATATTGATGTAACTAGGTCTTTTGTTTCAACCTTTGGCTTGCCTACCAGAGGTAGATGCTTTTGCCATGATTGTTTGAGAATGATACAAAACCTCTCTAGTTACAACAACTATTTTCCCTTTGCTATAATTCAACTTGATTTTGAGTGCAATTAATTTTTGGGCTTTTGCATGCAGTTATGAGTCTGCTATTATTAATGGATCATTAAATGCTACCACTGAGGTAATAAATGTGGATGGGAGATTTGTATCCCTTGGGAATGTTAAAGTTGCAGGAATGGAATTAATACATTCCTTCTACCACCTCTTCTTTTAATTCATTACATTGAAAAGTGTGTTTTTCGTCATATGGAGTGTGTCGAGATGACACAAGGTACTTTTGAAAAGATGTCTTCATTAATTTTTTAGAGCCTTAGTATGTTAATCCATTTCTTTTCCCATTAATGAACTAGCTGGTACTGATGATGGCATTTACTCCCAAAACCCAAATTTATTTCTCAAGGTATTCTTTCAGATCCTCCATACGATTCTTTCAACCTATTTCATTCTATCTCAAAATTTTCCATTTTCGTCTAGCCAAAAATATACATCTTGTTGGTGAAGTTCCCCAATTATCCTTTTCTATATATAGCTAAACCACCTTTTTCAACATTCACTCAAACATATATCTCTCTAACTTAGTTTTTCTTCCACCTACCCTCTTTCCACCATAATTCATTGCTTCATCATGATGTTTTCTAGTTTGGATACCCCTATTCGACTCCTTCCATGCAGACTACAATAGTGCTTCACAGGAGAGATCACTGACAACCATATTAAGTGTTTGGTGAAGGATTGCAACCCCATGATCATGACTACATTCAACTGGGTCATTGGTGTGGCATACCTTACCAATGAGAACCAGCTCCAGAGTAACTACATCATGATCTCCTAATTCGTGGCCTCGCACCTGGACGTAGGTGTGGCCAAGCCCATGATAATTGCATTGTGTTAGAAGATGTTTGACACCTCTCTAATGGAAGGTCCTAGTGAGATAGTGTGAGTGGAAATTTCCTAGCATCAGTATTCCAAGCACCATGGACCTCTGCAGGCACATGGAATTTGGAGTGGATGTGCCCTAGTTTCCCTTACTAAATTTCACACTATGGAAGTGGAGATGCACCATTGTTCCTCTTAGCTAGCAACCACTTTCATTTTGTGGGAGTGTGGCATGGAAAATGTTTCGAGGATTGCTTGGAAAAAGAACTTTAGTTACATGGTGCAACTTCATAGCCAGTAGACCCTAGGTTTAAACTGCATGGCTCATGTGTGTTGTGTTTTTCCCTTGCTTGCAACCCATCCGATGAAAGAAGAAGAAGAAGAAAAGGAGGAGAATCAAAACCCAATTACAAGTCCCTTTTTGCTTCTCTATTGGAGGTGGAAATTTACTATTTATCTGATTGTTGCCTACCTTCTAACAACTTTTTTCTTGCTTCCCTTTTTTGGGTTTTGCTTGAGAGATCCTTATGTAATATTTTGAGCCTCGAGCCATATACTATACTATAAATTTTGTAATATTTTAAGCCTTGAGCCATATACATAATATAGTATAGCATTTATTTCTTTTTTGTTATTTTGGGATTTATTCTCAAAAAACTCAAAATAATTACAAAATTTTTAACATATGGTACATAACTGTTAAATTTTTTAAAAGAACTATGCATTTTAATGGAAAATTCTTAGATAAATACCATTCACCAGTACATCTAAAACCATTTCTTTGAGTCCATACGCGTTCTTTCTTTTATATGTGTTGTTTTCATAAGGTCCTTTCCACAACACTTGAAATTAGTAGGTCATCCTAGTTTCACAACACACTTGTAGTACCTTAGCACTAAACCTTCTCTAGAATTTGGGTAAAAAATATCTTCATCAAAACACCATTTGATTATTTTATGATGGTTAATTATAGCTCCATGGGCCTTTTCCCTGTCTCTTTTTAGTCTTGGGGTTTTTTCTGAATTTTTGTACATCTATTTATACAAAAAAAACTTCAAAGTTGACTTGAGGGTAATTTGATTTATCAACAAGGTAGCTTTTTTATAATTGTGCCAATCTCTTTGAGCTACCAACCCAACACATTTGATTAATCTAGTTAAGCTCTTGTTGGCTGATTTAGTTAACCTGCCCCCTTGCATATAACAATATGATGAAGTGTTTGGGAAAATCATATATCTAGTAACAAAATTTGACCCTTGTGATTCCACCATTCCTTGGGCATGGGTAGGTGTAATAGTCTCAGGTAGACTCACCCCAACTTTCAGCTTCTTTAGAGACTTGTCAAATCTTCTTTTTGTGATATGTTCCTACACACTAGTTCTCCTTTGCTTCCTTGAAGGGAGTGTAACAGGATGCTCTTCATTTTATTCCTCATACTTTTCTAGATGCATGATAATCATTGTGCCCTTGAGAGTTTTTTGAAAAGACATGTTCTCCTTAATCATCAGGGTGGCTAGAGTCACAATGCTTGTGAAATTTGGCATGAATCCTTAGATAAGGCCAAACTTATCAAGAAAAACCTTTATGTTTGATTTTGAGCTCCATACCTTCTGGGGACTTATTATTATTTTCTCGTGAGACAATATACATCCAAGAAGCTTTCCTTTGGGTGCTCCAAGGAAATATTTTTCTGAATTAAGAAAAATCCCAGATCACTAGTCTTTTGAAGAAAATCCCTTTAGATGATCAAGATGATCACCTTTTCCTGATGAATCACCTAGATATATGAAAATCATCTGGTTGGACCATTTTTTTAAAGTAATTCCCATTTCCCTTTGAAAAACTGTAATAGCATCAAAGAGCCTGAAATGTGTTCTTAGTATACAAACATTTCCCAGTTGGTGGTAGACATCATCCTTTGTTGGTCAGATTCCATTATGAAAACTTCATCATTCTTTGGGGAATTATCTGTCAAAGAGGATATCTCTATCCTTGTTAGAGTCTAAGAGAAATGTTGCATCAGTGTCAAGGGGGAATGATCTTTTGACAAAATCCTTCTTGAGACTTGAAATTCAACATAAATTCAGATATCCCTATCCCTTTCCAAAACTAGGACCAGATTTGATACCCATGCAGAAACTTTGAGAGGACATATGAATTTTGACTCACCCCATTTGATGAACTCTTGTGCTGCCAAAAATCAACCTTTGAGTGGATGATCCTTTTATTTCTACCCCATGGACTTGGGTTCTTTATCAATGGAAATCACCGATGGAACTATACCTAGGTCGTAGCCGCTGAGATCATACTTGCAACATAATTCCTTCATCTTTTTTTATCCTTGTGAGTGTCCCTCCTACCAACCACTAATATTTTGCTATTTTTGTTGTTTCTAACATCAATTTTATTACAATCCTTTGAATTTGTGAAGAAATTTTCTTTGTTGGATTATAAATTTATTCCAAATGTGTTCCAATAAGAAATGTATGATCGAAAATACTATCTTGAGGTCGAGGATTCCCTTTCATATCAAAAGCTTCAAATTTTTTGATGAGATCCCATACATTATGTACTTGATATCTTAGCTTTGTATTTATTCTAGTTGTTTTCCTATAAATCTGGCTTACTATTGATTTTGAATTTCCAATAGCTTGTTTCTTACTTGCATCCATTCATTCTACTAGACTCAATCCATGGACCAAAACTTCATATTTGATAACATTAGTGAAGCATGGTGACTAAAAATGATGAGCTCTGAGGTATTCCAATCCCATCAGAAATACTAATCAGACACCTACTCTCAGACCAAATTTTGTACTTGACACCATCAAAATGTACAGTCCATACATGATTATCAAATAGATCATCAGATTCCTCCTAACTCTTCATTAGTTTTAGAAAGACATGATCCTTATCAAAAATCACATAGGTACTCAGCCCTGTAGTATGGAAGTTTCCAAATGGATTGGAACCAACAAATTGATTAAGCAACACCTCTTCCGCTAGAATCCTATCGCTTGCATCTTCTTCTTATATGGGAATTTCTACACATTATCTCTCCTACGAAAAAAGTAGAGGTATCAACATATCTGAAACATAGATTTGCATCATCCATAATATGTTCAAGATGTAAGGATTTAGATACAATATTCATCTTTTCCCTATGTTTAGTTCTCAATATTAGGTGAGACCAATCAAGTTCCAAGTATCTACCAAGTTTGATGGTGAAATCTCTTGATAGACACATTCCAAAAACTGGTGGAATGTCTATTATTACTACTTCTTGAGTGATTGTTTGGCTTGGATAGGAGAAGAGAGTTAGGGATAGGTCCCTTATCCAACCAATGGTCAGGAATTTTTTTCTATCCAGCTGCATAATTCCTTTTTCAAGAGGTTCATACTTAAGTTTTAAAGCATCTTCCACTTTTTTTGGCATAATAGTTGTGCTAGCTCCCAAATTAATCATATTATTATGCAATAGTTTATCTCCTACTATAAGCATTAAAAAGAAAGGTGTGGGATTTGTTCTACTTACCTCTTTCTCTTTAATGTCGTTCACATTATTTGCATAAGCTATTGCTTTTGGAGCCTAAGGGGGAAGCATAGATCTATCATTTCCACTTCAATTATTCAACAGAGTCACGCTCGCCTACAAACTTTTCCCTTCCACCTTTAATGCTTCTTGAATTAGGGTTTTTTGCTTGATAATTGATATGACATCCCATAACGACACATTGGCAGTTACCTTCTTCAATTGCTCCAAGTTAAGTATCCCAACTATTTGGGCCTTTGGCTTAAATGGTGGTATTTATTTTGGTTTCAATGGAAAATGTTCCATCATGAATGAGCTTGGTGCTTTATTTGCCTCTCTTTCCACTAATGGCAGGTTATGTGGCTTCAAACAAGGTCAGATGATAGGCGATGAATCCTAATTCTCCATGGGGAATAGTTGATGTGGCTATGGATGTGGCAGATCTTGATGTACACATTCCCCTATGAGCCTTCTTTTTGATCTTGTATTGTAATTCAACTACATTTGTGGAATTCTAGTGGTTAGGGCTTCATTTGTGAACACAACCTCATCTTCTTCCAACCATGAGAAAAGAGCTTGGTTAGGTTTAATGTCTAATTATTTTTTAATTGAAATCCCTTGCATCTATTCCCTAAAATGATAATTCTCTATTTTAGGTGACCCATATTCATCTGCACTCAAAAACATACCCTTAATCCTTTGTTCTGCCACCTTTTGCTACATATTTTCCCTTGGGTAGTTTTGGGGCATATGGCTATAATTACATGGGAAGCACTAGAAATTTTCATCCTCTAAAAAATTGTTCTAGCCTAGGAATATCTCTTTATTCAGACTACCCTTGACTGTTTGTAATGGCATAGTGACTAGAACTATCTGATTTGTTGACAACGTCTGTTGACCTCCTCCTTTGTAGGATACTTGATATGAATTTTTTTGATAAGGTGACTTTCCTCCACCAAAGACTTGAGTGGTCATTTTTGGAGGCATCACTTGTCATTTTATAATGACTAATTTGTTAGAAAAAGTCCACATTCGATCTTTGATATCAATGATATCCACCACCATTGACGAGAGACCCAATGTTCTTTCTTGAGCGGTAGGATACTCATCTATAGGATGTAGGGAGGACCAAATTTAATTATATGGTAGGAGTTCTTGGATTGGCTTCCTCTCGATGGCCATAAAATATTTTTGCAAATATTGGAATTAGTGCCTGAGGTGGAAATTTCTCGATATCGATCAGGTTATTCTCTGTGTACCGCCACCTCATATGCATTAGGAAGGATATTCCCTCCCATGGAATTTATAATAGTTGTGATGTATAGATTGATAGCCTTTAGATAGAACATGACTTCCATCATGGTCTAAGGTTGAGCAATCATGTGGATGCTTTCCTAGGTCTTGTGGAACCTCGTATTAAAATCACTCATGGCTTCATGTGGATCTCTCTTGATGGTAATTAGTTGGTGCAGTAGTGAGGAACAGTCTCCCTTTTTTGAGAATCATTCGAATAGGTGCTATCCAAGCTGGTCCCATGAAGGAATGGAACCTGAGGCTAGATATCTATACCAATCTTGATCCTTTCCTTTAAAAGAAGTAGCTAGTAGGCTTAAAGGAATGTTTTCCTCTGATATGTTGTGTACCTTACATACTTCAATTATATCTTGAAGGTGTTCAAAAGGGGTTTTGAAATCTTCCCTAGAGAATCTTGGGATATCCTTTAGGGAATTAGTAGGTAAGGTAGGCCATACATCTAGGGGTGTGGGTGGTTGCAATGGACTACCACTATCCCATGTTATGAAATTTCTAGCAGCAGGAGGAGGTACATGAGCCATGGGAAAAATATTCCTATGAATTGGATATACAGGAAATCTTATCTAAAAATTTAAGGCTCTAAGTGGAGTAGATAAGGCTCTAGATATTAGGCTCTGACTTCTTGCTCTATTAATCCTTATAGGTGATACAAAACCTATAGTTCTTCTCCTTCTAGGATTTGACGTAGGTAACTGAGAGTACTAGAAGTGGCCTCTCGAGGATGCTCTCATTTGGACTTTGGGCATGAACTTCTAGTTTCCTTCCTTATCCTAATTTAAGAAATATTTCTAACTTCTAATTAGGCATTTGGAAAAACTTTGGTCCCACTAGGTGTGCTAGAAAACAGAAAAATCTTGTGCTTCCCCAATAGTCTTATGGGAAATTCATTGAGTGGGGGAAAAATTGCGTCTCACTAAATACCTCCAAGTTTTTTATAGAACAACTCTTCCCTTGGGGTTTTGAGATAAGGAAGAAAGGAAATGTAAATATAAAATATAAAAGGAGATGCACCAAAGCTCTTACAACATTTCAAACCAAGTTATTCCTATGATTGATATAAAGGACACAAAATGCCACAAGCCCTCATTGTTGGAAAGAGAATGAGAAACAAAGGCTAAATTCAAGCACAGTGTGGACTTTTAGATCTTTCTATAGGTAGTGTTCATTGAGGTCTAATCAAACATAAAAATTCCTTATAGTAAAAGAACAATATTCTAGAAATTACTTGAACTCTATCTCCTAATACAACATAGCATAATAGAATAAAAACTTTAAGGAAATTAGAAAAAGTCCAATGACAGTTTAATTCTCCTAAGCTACTATTCCATCACACAAGAATAAAGCATAGAAATCCACTATTTAAAATACCAAAATATAGTTTGCTAAACACAGTGTTTCATTCAAAACAACAATATAGAGAAAGAAAACTTGAAAAAGGCCATGCATACATAGTATCAATAAATTCTCCTCAATAGTTCATATTTTAATTAAAAATGAACTTTGAAACAAATTTTGAATGAAAATTTGACAATAGTTTAAACATTAATAGATATAATATGCTAGAATAAAGTAGTTCTATAACTTGCTTCTAAAAATAGTTCTTAAGACTTTTTAAGAAAACTAAAATGAAACACTTCTTTTAACAAATAAAAGTCTCCCTTGGAAAATCCTCCTTTTCCCAAGTCATTTTTGTGATATATAAGGGAAATGGTATGATGGTGGGGTATAGGTTCAAATGAGATAGAATGGTTGTTTGAAATGCATCCTCAATAATAGGTGGAAAATTTTCATTACATTGTATGCATCTAGTGCATCATGGATTTCTGCCCTATAGCTCAAAAGGAATGAGTGATGTATTAAGGCTACACGATAGTAATTGATCTTAATTCTTTCAAAATCGATGATTACATTTTAAACTTTCATTAAAAATCTAATCTCAGTCATTCATGGTAGATCTGATGGTCAAAATTCAAAACTCAATGGATAAATTCCTCCTATTCATGACAGATTTGTAAAATTGATGTCTTAATGACATTCCTAGCTACCAAATCAAATCTAATTGATTATGGATCCAAATTTCATGCTTTTTCAAAACTATAATTATTGCTAGATTATGCCATTACTCCTTGATGCAATATTGACACCTTATTCTCCTATTAGGGTATTTTGGTCTAATATTTTCTTGTGGATTTTGAACTATTGATTTTTGGCTCCTATAGACAACTCTTACACTTCTAGGGTTTTTCACCTAAAAGGAGAGAGATAAGAGCAAAAATGTGAATGGTTCATTCAAATAATGTTATGTGTGATGTTTTCTAACCTAAATGAAGCTAAATAAATGCAATTGACTGATTTAAATGAATGAAAAACTATGATTTACACTATGTTTGAAAATATGTGATATGCAAAAAGCATGAAAGAATGAACAAAAATGCAAGTTAACCTAAATAGAAAGTTGTTTCTCAGAATGTGTGCACCTGGTAGACTATAGATTACTAAAGAACAATCTAGAAAACTGATAAAGATTGAGTTTAGGCTGACTAGGACTCATTCACCACCTTGGGTGAATTAGTCCCAGATCAAGACTTTTCTACATAGAATCTATTTTCTAACAGTCAGGAACTAGGATTTGAATCTGAATCAGTTTTGCACCTCATGAGGGACTCATTCACCAAGCATGGTGAATTAGTCCACCTCATAATTTTTGCAACTTCAAAATTTTGTTTTGCACCTTCACACCTCTATAGAAATTTTTGGCAAATACTCGATCTTGGATCTTGGAAAATTCTTACAAAATAGCTTGAAAATGTTTATCTAATGGGGGTTTTTCCTTGGTCAAACTTGTAGTTGGGTAATTAAACTTTGAATAGAGAAGAATTTGGGTAAACCCTAGCCTTTGATGTGTTAAAGACTAGGAAGAGCTGAAATATAAGAATAATCCTATTCTATTGCTCTAGAATAAGACATGCAAGAATAATCTATATGATGCAAGATCTCAACCCTAGAAACCTTACAACACATGCGAGATAGGAATGAAATGGCATGCAAATGAAAAACAAACAAGATGAAAACCTTAATCTAAAGATAGAGTGAAAATGGAAGATGGAATAAATAAGAAACCAAGTCCTTAGGTATGGTTTGGTGGAAAATTGCACCTATTCACCCTAGATATCTTCATGATTCACCATAGGCATCCATCATCAACCCTTTGTAATGTTGGATCTTAACAATAGAAGTGAGCTTCAAGACCTACAAAAACCCTAGTTTGCTGCCCTAAAACTTCAAATTTTTGCTAATGAAACTTGTTGTGTAAGACTTAACTCTGAGAGATGATAAAAAGATGATCAAAGATACGTGAAATGACTTAAAATGAGTATTTATAAGTAGAAACACTTTATCTTCCCATTAATTAGACCTAAGAGGCCAACATTTACCAGAAATAAAATTTGATTTGATTAAATTCCCAATTAATTTTGAATTTTCCCTCAAAGGGGACTCATTCACCACCCTTGGCAACTGGGTCCCAAAAGAAGGGACTAATTCACCCAAGGAGGAAAATGTGTCCCACTACTATTGTTTGAAGGTGGGTTGTCAGGGTATAATGTAATTAAATGTTGTTTGTTGGGTTTTATGTGATTTGTCAGGTGAAATGGGCCATTAGATCAAAATTAATGGGTCTAAGGGGCCTATGAATATTTTTTTGAAGGGAAATGATGTGAAGGGACTGAAAAGTGGGTCTAATTATGTGTGAAATTGTCTCTTTTCTTAAGAGGGTCCAATTTTCTAGGACACAATTATCCCCCACTTTAGTGGCCATATGACTCTATGTGCATATGTAAGCTAAAGGACTCTAAATGATGCACCTTACTACATAAAAGGATACATATTCAAAAATATGGGAGAATGAAGCCCTTAGTGTAGTTATCTATACAACCACAATATCAAGAACCGCATCCTACAACACACATTCATTAATTTCTCAAAAATCCTTTTATCTAACTCTTAGGAATCCAATTCGAGGGTAGATGTATTCCCCCCCTTGATTCCACTTGCTTTATAGAGGTTGAATCAAGGTAGCAATCTAGCCACATCAAACAAGAAACATCATATCATAGGGAATTTCCAAGTACCATACCACATAATGATCTGTATGATGAGGTGAGTTGATTTTGTAACTTTTGCCTTGCAATTTTATGATGATTTAATGATTTTTATGCATGGATAGGTTAATTTATGGTTCTTGGATTATTTTTTTCAAAGTTTCATCCTTTTTTGCAGTGTCTGATTTGTTTGCAAAGTGTCCCTTTTGTTCACAAAGTGTCCCATTTCTTCGTAAAGTGTCCCATTTATTTGTGAAGTGTCCTTGTTTCTTTTTGAAATGTCCTAAAAGGGTCCTAAAGTGTCTAGGGCCATTAGGGGAGTACACTAGGTCAACTTTAGCACACTTGCATGATAAAAATTATGAAAATTGAAGATATTAGATGAAATTTAGAGCACTCTGTGATGATTTTGATAGGTCCATGCCTAGTTGTGGTAGTGGCTAGGGGGAAGAAAGTTGAAATTTTTGAGAGATCATGTGCCGAAACTATCAGTGGTAGAGGTAGAGAATTTACAATTAGTGGGTATCTATTGGGAATATCTTATGCCACCCATGAGATACCATGACACAATGTTGATGGCTTTGTGCAAGCATTAGGATGTAGATACTTGTACCTTTCATCTTCCCATTAGGGAAATGACTATCACACTCGAGGAAATACACCGCATTCTCTGAGTTCACATTCAAGGAGCATGAGTGTATTTCCAAGGGATTGGTCATTCTAGGAGAAGAAGAGAGATATGTAGTATTGTTTAGATGGACTTGTACATGATGAGAGGGTTAGAGCATGGATCGAGTTTCCTATGCTACTATATTCATGAGCTCTTATGGGTAGACAGATTATGATGCACACAATGACACTAGTTCTCAATCCATATGGACAAGTAGAACACTTTGGATGGGGGACTGGTAGACCTAATATGGGGTATGTACGAGTAGAGTATAGTCTATGCCTAGGGCCTCTACATTCTAGCACATTTGAATTTTGATCTTGGTTGGTTTGTATTTTGAGAGATCAATAGTATGGTCCATTGTACACTTATATAGGTGTGGTTCCTTGAGCATATCACATGTACCACATCTATCAGATACCCTTGTACTATACCAGTAAGATACCCATGAGTATTTGACTATCCTTTGCAATAGTTATGGCAGTATAGTGATTTACACTTTTGGAGGGTGAGATTCGACTGACTGGAGGAGGACAAGATCCTATGGATTCCCTATCTACTCACTCAATAATGGCATGATCCCACTAGATAGTTATAGATGATGTGGATGGATAGATATCTAGCAGGGAGGCATGAATACATCGTGTGACCATTCTATTATGGGTGAGTCATGCAATATTTTGGTAAGGTGAAAACACCACCAAGGGCATGCCCCTTTATTATATGATCAGTGCGAGTGCTCGGAGGCTAGATGACACTATGCAATTGATGATAGATCATGTGTGGGAGAGCAATTCTGATGATTCAGATCATGACCAGCCACTAGTCTTTGACATTGATGATGTTGGTAGTATAGATGAGCATAAGGAGTGGTGGTCATATGTATGAATAGCTCCTATTTTCCCCATGAATTTTCCTCTAGGTGATGTAGATGTAGCATCAGATGAAGGTGATGAGCCAAAGGAGAGAGAAGAGGAGGTACAGTAAAAGATGGAAGATATTTTTATAAATATTATCAATGAGGAGTACCAGTCTGAGGTTGATCCTAACTATTAGGACTAATATGGAGGAAAGGAGGATGAGGAGGAGCCACCCCTGAGTGACAATGATGAGGTAGCTATTGAGGATCGGTACGAGCATGGAGAGTTGTCACATACTTACAAGACCATATCACAAAAAATAGCTATAATAGACATCAATACTCATAGTCAGAGAGGCTAGCACATATTCCATTCCCCCCAGAGATGAGGAGGTTGACATTCATCATGCATCTAGAGACATAGGTGATGATATTTAATTTTACACATGTCTTTTAGTGATTTAGGCTATATGTGTGTATATATAGAGAGATATCATGATGATATGTTACTGATTGTGTACATTGTCTATCTTGCAAGAGTGATGAGAGACTAGTGAGAGTTCTATCATTAGGATGCTACAAAGATAGTTACTACATCCATTGAGGAGGAGGAGATGGATTCTGACTATGTTCACCCACTGATCATGGAGGAGGATCCAGAGACACTCAAACTTTTCATGATATTACAAGAAGTGTACAAGAGTGTGAGGAGATGACTTCTTCAGGCTAGGAGTACATGAAACTCAACATAGGCCTCAACAGAGGTAGGGAGGCTGCAGGAAGAGCTGGCACAAACACAACCAAACAAGGAAGGGAATATTTCCCTATTTATTAAATAATTTATCTAATAATGCAACCTAGGACTTAATTAATTAAATGCAAGACCTAAGTTAACTTATGCTAGTGTAATAATTAATTAATTAATTACACTAACACCCCCCCATAAGTTCAACTTAGGGAGGAAAATGCAATGATTATGCAAGATGATGATGATGGGTCCTGGCTACAAGGCCATGTTAGGCACCCATGTACATGAAGATGCATAAAATCTCCCACAACTAGAGAAAAGGGGAAAACCCAGTGGGAACAAAACCCCTCTCCAAAAGGGAGATGAAAATGAAAAAGGATGTGAGATAGGATGGGAAGGATGGAGGACTCCCAAATACCCCCCAAGTACACCATCCGTCACATGGATACAATATATTCGCCCCCCATAGGGAGGAGATAGAAATGCTTCCCATTCTAGATAAGAATTGAAGGAAGGATGTATGTTGATGATGATGTCTTTGAACTCTACTCAAATGTCTCCTTGCTTGAAGATGAAGATGCCACAATCAATGGTGACAAACCAGGACAATGTGGAAACTAATGTTGAACAATATCCAAAGACAAAGATATAAATGCCTGATTTTTCTGAAATGAAAAATGGCCTGCTTATAAAAAAAAATTTCCTTAGAGAACAACTGACCGGGATGTTTTTTGCTGCAAATTGTACAGATAGTACGATTGATTTTGCAAACCCTAAAAATAGCTCTGAAGCTCCCAGGTTGATGTATCCGATTTTGATGAATGGGCAAGTGATCCTATGGTTTCAATGCCTTCTGAAGACAATGGCGAGCTCGGATTTGACTCTATCTGCTTTAGAAATCAGCTTGGTCCCTGGGTGGAAACAAGTAGCCTTCAATGGAAACCTCCAAGCCTACAGAGAATCTCGCACATCAACTTTCTTGATTGAGGGTTGATGTTTTACTGGATAAGCTTTGATTATGGACGCATATTCCTTGAAGCTGTAGTCTTCAATGGAGGACCTTTGAGCCAAGAAAGATGATCAACCACAAAGAAAAGTGTTTCAACAATGGAATGCTGATTAAAGATTATATTGATATAATATTGATATGATAGGTATGATGGAGACTTGATAGCCCCCCTAAATGAAGTGTCCTTAAAATGACTGAAAGAAATATGAAGCAAATCTAATGGTAGATGTTGAAGAAACCTCAAGTCCTAAATGAAATGATAGGGGAGAAGTCTCATATAAGAAATTTGAATAGAGGAGTGATGCCCCCTCAAAAATGGCCTCCAAACCTGTAGAAGTAGCCATGTCAGTGATACCTGAAATGAAGCCATCCTATGATTGCAAGTCTAGAAAAAATGAATGTGTCCTAATGGACGATGATAGTGGAAGCCTCAATCAATGATTCTAGATAAGGAATCACTAAATGTGAAGGGATACCAACTGTCTCTGATGAAGAAAAAGCACCGAAATGAACCTTGTCAACCTCTTTGGAAAGATCAAGGCAATCAACTTCCTACACAACAATATCATCATAGGGAATTTGATCTAAAACATGAATACCTTCACTCAGATGAGGAACTATACCAAATAGATGAGGCAATAAATGGTGGCAGATCCCATCTCACCATTGTTGATAGTTAGCCTTATGCAACATAACCAAAGAAGGAGTATATGCAAGCCCCATAATGAATTTTCTCCACAAAATATAAAGACACTGACCTTCAATAATAAATAGAAAACCTCCAAAGATGATATGCAACTGAAGTGATGCTACCCAAATTAAAAAATATTTTCCCAAGCTTCAGGATGTCCAAGTTATTGAACAAATGCACCAAACTGAAAAAATCAATACAAAAGTACCTGGAGCTGAAACTAATCAAGGGATCTAGACTGATGAAAAAAGCTCTGAAATATCTCCTGAATGCCGCTAGAATTGCTGGATATCGACAATCTGATGTGAAGATATTGGTCGTTGAGTCCAATGTGGAGGATTGAATTCAGTTGACTATAGAATTTTCTGTGAGAAAAATTTCACAGAATAGATGCCACCACTAGAAAGTAGACAAAATTATCTTTCCAACGGTATCTTGATTGTCAATTTTCAATACCATGGCCAAAAGTTATGATTTTTTCAAAAAAAAACTAAATTTAGCTTACAAGAAATAGGTTTTCTAGCCAAAACAAATTCTTTTGATTTGATTTTTGCAAAATTTGTTCACAATGAGTGGACAAAAATAGAAACCCAAAAATATTTTGAAGCTAATAACAAAACCCAGAAATATATTTTTGATCAAACAAGTAGAAAATGAAAAAATATATTTTTTAAAACCTTTAGCCAGAGAAAAATGATGCGTGCTGATTTTTGTTTAGTAATTTTCAATATATCCGTACAAGTTATCAAAAATATAAAAGATACCCAGTTCAGATTTCGACCCCGTCTACAAAACATAGAAATCAGTTTTCTTGGAACTAAGTGGAAGCTAGATTTCTAAAGCAAAAAAAAAATGGCTTGAAAAAAGCTGCTTTCATCCAGCAAGATTTTCATGCCAAAAATGATCTCTTATATCTGAGAAGAAGTCTGCAACACTGAAGCTCTGATACCATGTAGGAGTTTAGGGGAACTCCTCAAACCCCCCAGAATCACCTACAAGACAAAACTTCCACAAGAGAGAAATGGCAGAAATATCATGCTATGATTGAAATGCAAGGATGTCAAATTGAATATGACATGACATGATTACAAATGTACAAGATGCCTGATTATATAGGCAAGAGAGAAAACCTAAAATGCAAGAGATGTTGCCATGTGTCATGATCTAACAACATGTGAACCCTATCTAGATGATTATTAAATTTTGAGATAAGTTCTAGAAGGACAACTCATCTTCTAGAAGGAATCTTATCCCACCAAACAAAGAAGGGAATATTTCCCTATTTATTAAATAATTTATCTAATAATGCAACCTAAGACTTAATTAATTAAATGCAAGACCTAAGTTAACTTATGTTAGTGTAATAATTAATTAATTAATTACACTAACAATTACAAGAAGTGTACAAGAGTGTGAGGAGATGACTTCTTCAGGCTAGGAGTGCATGAAACTCAACATAGACCTCAGCAGAGGTAGGGAGGCTACAGGAAGAGCTGGCACAAACACAAGTGGAGAGGTATCAGATGGTAGATGAGTGAATTATAGCCATTGGTTGAGTATAGGGTTTGTAGTATGCAATAAGAATCAATATTTCATGGTCATAATCACACATGACTGTCTCACAATGACTAGGGACCAAATCATGAGTGCTAGATCCTAAGGCGTCTAGCTCTCATAGACCACTATGACAGTGTATATGATTCTAAGATGTACGTAAAACATTGATATATATATACATGAACACTTTGATTTTATGATGATGTAGCTCTCTTATGTGAATGTTAAATGTTATGTGATTAATTAAATGACTTATGGTAAAAAGTAATTAGTTAATGGCTTCATGATTTAATAGGAATGATGTGATTTAGCATAATTTTTTTTTCAATTTTAGCATAGATATAACATTGATAATGGAAAAATAATATGCTAAATTAAATATAGTAATAATTATTTAATTTAACATAGTAATAAGGATTTAATTTAACACAACAAGAGGATGAATAGTATGAAGCCTAAAGCAATTATAAAATGAAATTAAATAATTACCATAGTGTTCAAGAAAAACATAAATTTAATTTTCAAGAATAGAGCAATCTAAAAGTTATGACATCAAATAACTTTAAACAACATTGCTATACCATGCATACTATTCAAAGGGGATTAGAAATAATACTGAAGTAGATGTGTGGCATTAATAGGGTTCCTAAGGGATGGTCCATCAAGCTGCATTAAGAGATAAGCACCAGACCCATAATTGGTACCAACTACGTAAGGTCCCAACCAATTAGGGCTAAACTTATCTTTGTCTTCATTTTCAGCACTACCAATTAGTTGATTTTCAATAAGAACTAAATCACCCTTAGAAAAAAATTGAGGGATAACATGAATGTTGTGTTTGTGATGTAATTATTTAATGTGAGCTTGGAGATGTTCAAGAGTGTTAATGTGCTATGCATTGAGCATCTCAAGTTGATGTAATCATTGTTTTGTATAAGTGTTAGCATCAAAAAGATCTTAGAGAGCAACTCACAAAGTAGGAATTTCTAACTTCAAGGGAATAATCGCATTTTTACCATAAACAAGGATATAAGGGGTATTTCTTGTAGATGATTGAACATTAATTCTATAATCCCAAAGCACATAAGATAGTTATGTATGCTAGTCTTTATGATTGTTGCTGATAGTTTTCTTAAGGATTTGTTTGAGAAGTTTATTAGTATTCTCATCTTGTCCATTGGATTATGGATAATATGTGTAGAGAAATGATGTTGAATATTAAATGTTTCAGGAAATTTTTGAACTTTTCTATTCTTAAATGGTGTTCCATTGTTTGAAACAATCATGGATGGAAGCCCAAAGCAAGCAATTATGTGTTCCAAGATGGAATGACAAATTGGTTTAGCAGTTGTAGAGTGAAGGGGAATAGATTCCACCCACTTTGTGAAATAGTCTGTTGTAGTTATAATAAATGTATATCCAGTGGAAGAAGGCGATGAAATTTTTCCAATAATATCCAACCCCCATACTAAAAATGGCCAGATGGGCACATTGGCATGGAGTTCAACAGCATGAGCATGAATCAAATTACTATGCTCTTGACATTTGTGACACTATTTAACATAGTTGAAGCAATCCTTCTCCATATGTCACCAATAATAACCCATATGAATAAGTTTTTGCACTAACAAGTAACCTCCAAAATGACCTCCACAAGCACCAGCAGGTATGGGTATGTGCAGGATCATGAGGGGCCAAAAAGTGGCAATATTATGGGTATTTGTAGGGTATGTGGCTGATGACTTTTTTTTAACCCAAAATTGATGAAACGAAAAGGGTTTCTAGAGGATATTCTCAATCTTTCCACCAATATAAATTATAAACTTGATTAATAACACTATTATCATTTTCATTAGAATTATGACTAAAGTTCCGATCGAGTTGTTAATTGAAAAACATCTAATTTCAAACAAGACAAATTTTTAAACTAAAATGCGATCACATTCATGCTTATTTACTATAGAGCAAAATTAATTATGTTTTGACTACAGGGTCGCTTTCGCTCGCACCTGTAATAAAATTATAATAATTATTTACTTGAAATTACAAATATGCATCACATGATTGAGTCCTCTATTATATAAGATATTATCATTATTGCAGCTTACTATTGCTCTTTTAGAATTTAACATTGTTGAGTTTTGAATTTCACCAAAGATTTTATTTATTTTAAATAAACCCAGTTAGAACCAGATTCATTTTATTTACATATTTTGAAATAATATAGATAACTTATTCAAATTTTTACTGTTTTTCACTCCGATTTTTCTAAATTTTTGCCACTTAAGGGCTTATTTTTTTCTACGATGATCCCGCATACCCGTGATGTAGGATCATCATGGGGAAAATTGACATAAAATTTGAATAAGTTATCTATATTATTTCAAAAATAGTAAGAATAGAATCTATAGAAAATTTAATGTAGTTTCTAAACTACTAGGTTTTTTTTTTTTTTAAATCTATTTGTGAAAATTTGAAATTTCAATGCAAAAGAGTACTTAAATTCGTGGAAAAAATAAGTAGGTCACCACCACCCTAACCACAATAAAATGAAAATATTTTTTATAATATTTTAGACATAAGTAGAGGACCATGTCCGGATGATGCATATTTTTTTGTAATTGTTTTCCATGTAAATAATTAATTATAAATTATTTATTACAACTTTTTAAAAATATAAAAACTCGTATGTCTGACTACCTTAACTTGGTCAAAACTTCATGAAATTCAATTTATTTTTTTCTAATCCTATAATATGTGAAGCATAGAATGTGATGCATGTTTTTGATTCAAAAAAGGTGATACCATTTGAAAGCTATAGATGTTTTTCAATTAGCCTATCAATCAAGGCTTAGTCTTAATTCAGATAAAAAATGAATAATAATTATTTATTAAATTCAAAGTAAAGCCTAATTTATATTGGTGGAAAGATGAGAAAATCATTTAAAAACTATTTTCATTTCATCAATTTTGGGTAGAAAAAATTTGTCTGTCACATACCCTACAAATACCCATCATATCACCACGTTTTGGTCCATTATGATCCTACACATACCCCAACATGAGCCTGTTCAAGTGCTATAGGGATTTTAGAATCTTTAAGACAACATTATAGGAGACCATGGAAAGATCTTTTATGTAACATGTTGGAGAGGATGACATACTTAGTTATGATTTTACGTTAGCACTTTCGATTATTCATTGTGGTATGTTTAGGAATGGTATCATCTTTCAAGTAGTTATATATTGTAATGTACCATTCACATTAACTATCATGAGTTATCTCCAAAATGTCTTCTAGTAGAGTATCAATCAAAGGTTTGGTGATGGGATGGATAATAAAGGTGAAATTGGTGGAAGGATTGAGTGGGGATATGAGAGAAGTTGCACTTTCCATTGCATCCGCATGTTAGTTATCTTTGCATGGGATGTTATCAATGGTGAATGAGTCAAATTTTTCTAATAGTATCATTATAAGATCCTTGTATTTTAATAATTTTTCATGTTTAGTTTGATATTTTTCATCAATTTGTTTAATGACCAATTGTGAATCACCAAAGATCTTAATATGTTTAGCGTGTAGAGATAAAGTAGCTTGTAGACCTGCGATCAATGCCTCATACTCAGTTGTATTATTTGTGCATAGGAAATTTAATTGATAAGATAAGGGAATAGTTTTTCCATCTAGTGGAATTAGTGTCACACTATCACCAAAAACTATTCTACACTTAAATCCATCAAAAAATAGTTCCCATGGGTTAATGTCAGTAGATAAGACATGATCATTAGGAAAGGAATCAAGAGTAGGTAAAGTAGAAGGTGAAGGAGCATCTGCTAAGTTATTGGTTAAGACTTGTCCTTTGATCTCTTTTTGGGAAAAAAATTTAAGGTCAAATTTAGTTAACAACATTACCCACTTAGCTAAACATCTTGAAAGATTGGTTTTGTTGAAAAGATATCTAAGAGGATCAAATTTTGTGACAACCTATACTTCAACATTTAGTAAATAATGTTGCAACTTACTAGTAGTGAATACAAGAGACAAACATTATTTTTCAATTGGTGAATATCATGTCTCATAGTCAATTAAGGTGGAACTAATGTAATAAACAAGGTGCTCTTTACCATGATCATTGTGTTGATCCACAATGTTGCAAGAGCATGGGAAGATGTGGTGATGTACAAGATAAATGGTCTATGTGGTACAACAAGTTGTAAAATAGGTGGAGTGGCTAAATACTCCTTTAGACTCTCAAAATCCTATTTACAATCCTCATCCCAATCAAAAGGGATGCCCTTTTTGAGGAGATGCATGAAAGGTAATGTGTGATTGACTAAGGATGCAATGAAATGACGAATAGCTTGAATTCAACCTTTTAATGTACACAACTGAGAAATATTTTGAGGAGGTGGCATATTAATGATTGCATCAATTTTCTTTGTGTCCACCACAATGCCCCTGTGATATATAAAAAATCCTAGCAGTTTACCACTATCTATGCCAAAGACACATTTTTTTGGATTTAATCACATGTTGTAGCATTTTATGTGTTCAAATTTTTTACAAAGGACATTCACATTGTCTTGTCGTGTTAATGATTTAGCGAGGATATCATCGACATAATCTTCTAAAATTTTGGAATATAATCATGAAAGATTAATTTCATTGCACATTGATAAGTTTCACCAAAATTATTTAAACCAAAGGGCATCACAAGCCAACAAAATGCTCCCCAAATAGTTGTAAAGGTGGTTTTGTATTCATCCTGAGGATTAATAAGGATTTGATTATAACCTGAAAATTCATCCATGAGTGACAAAAAAGCATGTCTAGCAATTGAATCCATGATCATGTATATATTAGGAAGTGGAAAATCATCTTTTAAAGAGGCTTTATTCAAGTCTCCAAAATCTATGCATATCCTAATATGATTATCAGGTTTTGCAACTGTGAAAACGTTTGAGATACAAGTAGAATAATCAATAGGTTTAATAAAGCCTGCATCAAGAAGTTTCTCGAGTTCTTCTTTAACATGCAAGGCTATGTTAGGTTTCATTTTTTGGATCTTTTGATGTATGGGTTTTGTATTTGTAGCAAGGACAATGTTATGCATCACAATTTTTGGGTCAATTCCTAGCATATCAAAATATTTCCAATAAAAATATTTAGGAAAATCATGAAGTAAAGTGGTTGTATCTTCTTGTTCCTCATCATCAAGGCACTTCCCAATCTTAATAACTTTATCTTTATCATGAATGTCCATTAGCACATCAATTGTATCTCCTAAAGGGAGTGCATTGAATTTAGGACTTTTATATTCATAAAACTCTACAATGATATCACTAACTTCTTGCTTAGTAACATTCAAAGGATAGGAAATGTGTCTCATGTAAGTAAGTGAGGATGGGGTATCATAAATTCCAAGCATTTTTTTCAAAGCCTCATCAATATCAACATACGTCCATGAAGGCAGTAAGGCTATATCAAGCAAATTAGGATGTTTGATTGTTAGTTTGTGTTGTAGGTGACATGTTATAATGTTAATGTTTAAAGATGGTCATTAAGTAGCATTGGTAATTTAAGAAAAAGAATATCCCAATCTGGTTTTTGTTTCTTGTGTATTAGGTTCAATAGGGACATGAATACCTTGTTCATTTTTTCCACACCCTTTTCCAATATAGCCTAATTGTTTTACAAATTTATAGCCTTTTCCATAAATTATTTCCATTTCATGCAAGGTAGGTGGGGATTGGTAATCTATCTCATCAAAATTTGTTGTGTATGTTGCATTTTCATCCATATTGTATGAGATAGATGCTTGAGATGATTGTTCAAAATTTTGAAGACATAGTTGTTGGTTGTTCTTGTTTCAAATATTTCTTTCGCATGAAGATATATTTTCCCATAAATGAGGGTGTGAATTATACGGATCCCCAATCATCACCAAATAATTTAGATACCATCCTCGTATCATTATATTCAATTTCAAGAGGATCTGTGTTAGAGGTTCGAATTAATGTTTTCAAAGGACTTGTAACCCCTTTTTCAAGGTGCAAGCAACTTTCAGGATCAAGATCTATTTCAATTTGATAAATGCAATTGTTGTAAACATATTTTATGAGATGATGAAGGTTTGAAGGCACTGCATTCATCTCATGAATCCATGGTCAGCCTAAAAGAAGATTATATGAAAGATCATAAGGCATGACATGGATAGGAGTTTGCAAAGTAGCCACCCCAACCATAATAGGTAAAGCAATTATCACAAGTAGTTTCTTTGTCGTATTATCAAATCCTCAAATAGATATGGAATCAAGTATTATTTGTGACCTATCAACTTTTAATTGATCAAGGAGACTCACACTACACACATTAAGGGTAGAACCATTATCTATGAGAGTGCATTTGATACCTATATGATTGAATAAAATAATTATCATAAAGGTGTCATGTTGTTTATGCAACATCAAAGGAGGGAGCTCATGGTGGTGAAAAGTAATGTCAAGATTGTTTTTTTGGATGAGAGCTGCCACATCATTCAGAGTGGTACTAGGAAGAATTGTGATTTTTTTTAGAGCGGTTTGAAGAATTTTGTTATAGTTTGGTGAAGCTTGAAGTAAATCCAAAAGGGAAACTTTGGCAGGAGTATTCTTTAATTGTTCAACAAGATCATACTCCTTGGTGTATGGGGTATAGCGAGGATCACTAGGAGAATTAGGTAAAGGTAAAGAAGATGGAGGTGGTTGTGGTGGTTGTAGGTTGTTTCAGGTGTTATATGTATGAGCAATAGTATTGTTACTATATTGATGCGATACATTGGTGTTAGGTGGGTAAAGGGTGTACCAGGGTCAGTTAGAGGGGTGAAGCGGATGTGAGGGTGGGTAAAGAATAAGTTTAGGTTGAATTACATTAATTTCTTTGATTGTAGAGGTCTCATAGAAAACCAAAGTGGATGAGTTAGATGAGATGAAGTCTTGAAGAGACTCATCTAGCACATTCAAATCATCACTACTAAAAGCTTTGAGGGGTAAATTATCGTCAATTAGTTTAGGATGTTCAAGAAAAACACTAGAAGTGTTAACATTTTCTAGTGTGAGTTGGTTACCACAAACCTTAGTGGATGGCTTATGTGAGATGAAGTCTTAGAAGGATTCATCTAACAAATAAAAGTCATCACAGTCAAAAGGTTTGAGGGGGAGTTTATCATTAAGGGGTTTAGTTTTCTCATTGCAAGCATTAGAGGATGAAGTGAGTGAGAGGATTCCCTTAAGGGATTCATCTAACTTATCAAAATCATCACTACTAAGTGGCTTGGATGAGATGTTGTCTCAAATTTGAATCATGTGTTTAATTGGATCACTTGATGTGTTATGTGATCGATTATGGATATTTGCTAGAGTTTCCTCAATGTAGGTTGATCTGAAAGGACTACAAAATATTACTGAAAATGAAACTTGCAAAAGTCTAAGAATATCCATAAATTCCATGAAAAGAAATGAAATTTATGCTAAGAAAATATAAAGAACTAAATTGTAACAGAATGATAATGACAAAAAACAAAAAAATGTAATGCAGGAAATTAAAATTTGGAAATGTTGATGCAAAACTGTAGAGGGACTAATTCACCCTAGGTGGTGAATGAGTCCTAGGAGATGAGTTTTTAAAGATTTTTCTGATTTTTTTTGTGTTTTTGAAGATTTGAAAAGCTCTAAAATGCAGGAACAAAATGTAAATAAAAAATAGTGAAATGATTGGATGAAATGTAATGCAATAATGAGATCTAAATAATTCTTTCACTAATGCAATGTTTAAGAATTTTAAAGATATAGAACAATGCAAGATTATGAAATAATTAAGACCTAATATGCAATTAGAAATTTAAATTAGAATGATCTTATGTTCAAGATCTGGGTTCACCAAAATGAACCATTGATGTTCGACTCCTATGGACAACTCTTGCACTTCTAGGGTTTTTCACGTAAAAGGAGAGAGATAGGCACAAAAATGCTAATGGTTCATTCAAATAATGTTATGTGTGATGTTTTATAACCTAAATGAAGCTAACTAAATGCAATTGACTAATTTAAATGAATGAAAATGAATGCAAAAATAGGATTTACACTATGTTTGAAAACACTCTATGATATGCAAAAAGCATGAAAAAATGAACAAAAATGCAAGTTAACCAAAACAGAAAGTTGTTTCATAGAATTTGTGCACTTAGAAGATTGTAGATGACTAAAGAAAAATATGGAAAACTAATGAAGCTTGACTTTAGGTTGAATGGGACTCATTCACCACCTTGGGCGAATCAGTCCCAAATCAAGACTTTTTTGCACATAATCTATTTTTTGACAATTGGGAACCAGGATTTGAATCTGACTCAATTTTGCACCTCGAGAGGAACTCATTCACCAAGCATAGTGAATCCATCCACCTCAAAATTTCTACAACTTCAAAATTATGTTTTACATCTTGACACATATACAACAATTTCTGACAGATACTTGATCTCGGATCTTAGAAAATTCTTACAAAATAGCTTGAAAGTGTTTGTCTAATGGGGGTTTTCCCTGGTCAAACCCGTAGTTGGGTAATTAAACTTTGAATAGAGAAGAATCTAGGTAAACCCTATCCTTAGATGTGTTAAAGACTAGGCAGAGCTTAAATATAAGAATAATCCTATTCTATTGCTCTAGAATAAGACATGCATGCAACAATAGTCTATATGATTCAAGATCTCAACCCTAGAAACCTTACAACACATGCAAGATAGGAATGAAATGACATGAAAGTGATAAACAAACAAGATGCAAATGTTAATCTAAATATAAAGTGAAAATGGAAGATGGAATCAATAGGAAACCAAGTCCTTAGGCATGATTTGGTGGCTAGTTGCACCTCTTCACCCTAGATTTCTTCATGATTCACCATAGGCATCCATCATCAACCCTTTGCAATGTTGGATCTTGAAAATAGAAGTGAGCTTCAAGACCTACAAAAAACCTTGTTTGCTACCCTAAAACTTCAACTTTTTGCTAATGAAACTTGTTGTGGAAGACTTAACTCTAAAAATTGCTCTTGAGAGATTATAAAAAGATGATAAAAGATGTGTGAAATTACTTAAAATGAGTATTTATAACCAGTAACACCTTATTTTCACATTAATTAGACCTAAGAGTCTGACATTTACTAGAAATAAAAGTTGAATTGATTAAATTCCCACTTAATTTTGAATTTTCCCTCAAAGGGGACTCATTCGCCACCCTTGGAAAATAGGTCCCACTAGAGGGGACTCATTCGTCCAAGGTGGAAAATGGGTCCCATTGCTACTATTTGAAGGTGGGTTATCAAGGTATGATGTAATTAAATGTTTTTTGTCAAGTTTTATGTGATTTCTCAGGTGAAGCAGGCCTCTAGATCTAAATTAATGGGTCTAAGGGCCCTATAATTGTTGTTTTGAAGGGAAATGATGTGAAGGGACTCAAAAGTTGGTTATGTGTGAACTTGTCTCTTTTCTCAAGAGGGCCCAATTTGCTATGGCACATGCCCATCCCCTGTGTTCATGAGATCCATACTTCTTGGGATCATTTGAGATATTAGAACCTTTATGGCTTGGAAGTTTCTTTGTAATGGAAGCAATTCAGATATTTTTTAATCTAATCAAAATCATATTTTTCTAACCCTAGTTAAGTTATGGTTAGGGATTTGAATTCAAACCTTAGTTATTCTTGAAATATAAAGGGAAATTTTTTTATCTTTTGATGGGTTCCTCCTCTAGCTCCTTTGGGATTTCTCTATTATATACATTGCATTTTTTGTATTCTATCATTGTAAATATTGCTTCTAAGCTTTATGTTAATAAAATTTAAGTATTATCACTATAATTTCTTGCATGTTTGAGTAAGATCCTTTTACCTTCATGTTTGAACATGTGTTTTAGTTATTTCATTAATGCATTATTCTACTTTGAAGTAGGAAGAAACAAAAATCTATCTTGGTGCATAGCCTTCTTTTATGTTTCATGTCTCCTTCTATCTCTTTTCTCTACAATATATTAGAGTAGAATAATAATAGGGTTTTCATGTGCTTGGGTTAGACCAACACATTTTTACTTATTTTAGAAGAAGAAGTCAACCTTCTCTAGAGATTTGACCTCAATTTGTAAGGTCCCACACCTTGATTTCATTTCCATTATGTCATTAGAACATTGAACTCTTGTTCAGTAGGGTGCATTTTTATGTGAAAACATTTTTTGGAATGATTGGTGGGACTAAAAACATTACATTTAATTTTGTTGATAAAGTGGTATTACTCTTAATATTCCAGCCTTGAAGAGGATCTCAAACAAGTACCTGACAACTCTACAATCAAGGAAGAACTCTGCATACAAATTGGTGATTTTGTTGCTACTTAAAACTCCTGGTTCAAGATTAGATCTATGAATTCATGCCAAGAACAAGAAATAGATAATCCTTATCTCCTATTAGAGGGAATAGAAGTTCAATTTCTTTCCCTAGAGGTCAATCTACATAATTTGTGTGTAGATTATTTCAAAATAGAACACTTGCTACCCATGAAAATAGGGCATTATTCCATATAGCTTTACCTAGAAATCATCTTTTTGTATCTTTTACTAGTGGCATCCCCTTAATTCTATCCCATAAAGATGATATACAAGTCAATACCTTGAAAAGTATTCCTCATTTTACTAGTGAAGCATCTATAACTCTAGCAAAACACATTATAGATGTGGTAAACATATGCTCAGTGCATGATGTTACAAAGGACAATGTGGTTGTTAGATTGCTTGCCACTCCTCTTAAAGGAAAATATTTTCAATGATAAAAGGGCCTACCACCTAGCACCATTCAAAACTGGGATGAGTCAGGGGAGAAGTTATGCAAATATTTTAAGGACAAGAGTGACCATCTATCCCTAGTAAAACAACTAACAAAAATTAAAAGATAACCTCATGAATTCATGAGTTATTTTAATTACAAATTTTAGAAGACTTTAGATAGAATCCTTTCTCTAGTGAAGCATTCTCTTGAGTATGCATTCTTATATTTCTTAAGAGCTCTTAATAGTGACATCACTATTATGGTTCAATCAATGGGATGTTATACTTTTCTTTGTGCATATAATCTTTCCATAAGGGAAAAAAATAGTTTAATACAGATTGGGAAAATAGCTCCTAGGGCCCCAATGCCTTTATTCCCAAAGATTCCCTCATGACCAATAGTGGATCCTATCTCGATGGCTTCCACAATCCAACCTTCTACTTATACCACACTTCTAGAGGATTAGGGAACCTTTCTTCGAAATATGAGAAATAAGTTAATAGAATTAAATATATAGAAAACTCAAAATAGTAGGCCTTATCAACTTGAAAATTAGGGTTATTAGCAAAATAGGCCACCTTATCAAGAAAAAATCAATGGAATCATACTAAGCCTATGAACAACATGCATATAGTTGCTACCAATACTACTAAGGATTTGGTACCAGTAAAAAATAATCTTGCTTAGGAATAGGGCTGGTGTTATACTTGTGAGAAAGGTCATAATCAAAATGTTTATCAAATGGAGAGTTTGTGAAAACTTTGGTAGAGCAAAATGAAACCTCTACTTCAAGGCAGCAGATTGACATGAGCCAAACAACTTCTAGTAATAAAATCATACATGAGAGGACTCCTCATTTGTCCTTTGGGGTTAAGAGGATTTCTATGGTGTAAAGCGAGTAGATGTTGATACAATAGCCTAGAACACAAGATCAAATAAAAGAGAAATGGAGGGTGGTACATCTTCCATGGTTGTGCAAGCATCAGTCTCTCAACAACCTCAATAAAGTACAAAGGTTGGAAAAACAAGTAGGATAGTGTATGTTCCACAATAAAATCATCCTATTAATAGGCCTAAACAAGTGGTGGAGCAGACTAATATTTACCAAGAAATAATAATTGACCATATTGTTCCAAAGGTCCCTTCTAAGTCTAGTCAACTTCCTTTCAACATAGTGGAGAAAATGAAGAAAACCAATTTGAATGTTACTATGTGGGAGGCTTTAACCATTCCATCACAAATAGATTTACTGTATCAAGCTTTGAACGAGCATAAAGAATTAGATGATGTATAAGAAATGGAGTAGACTACTCCATTGTGCAACCTAGTGCAACCTCAAGAAGGGAATTCAAGCATAATCAGTAAGCCACCTCCCTTCTATCTTTCTCTAATTATTGGAAATCATATAGTGCATGATTGTATGATAGATTCTGGAGCAAGTAGTTATGTTATACCCAAGGGAATTTCTAACATGCTTGGTATCAAGTATGAACCAGTGGCTAGGAAAGTTTTACAATTGGATGGTACTAATTTCAATATAGTAGGAGTAATTAAGAACTAAAATTTTCCTTGCATGCATGTATTCGTTGTGATGTGTTACAAGACATTTCAGTCATAGACCTCCCTGCTCATTTTGCAATTTTCTTATTAAGGATTTCATTGCTAAGATAGGCAATTACTTCCTCTTGATTGGTCTCACATGCTATTTAGAAATATATATGGCACTAAAGAAACCATGAAATTTGACCCCATAGAAAATGATCATCCTAATCTAATAAACATGAACTATACATTGCATGATCAAAAGGAAGAGTGTTCTATTCATGAGCCTACAAATCCTATAAAAGAGGTACCTAACCATTTATTGCATGAATAGGGAAATTCTTTACAATTTGAACCATTAACCATTGTTGAAGTACAAGAGACTAGTTTGGGAACCTATTGCATTCATGAAGAAAGTGTTACAATCCCCAATCTCATAAAAAATCAAGAAGAATTAGGGGGGTTGTGGTAGATGTTTTTTGATGGTTCTAGAAACATAAATGGTGTTGGTTCTAGTATAATGCTAGCATCACCAAGCAAGGAGAAATATTATTTATCTTTCAGGCTTCAATTTAGTTCCACTAAAAATGTGGCTGAGTATGATGCACTCATCCAAGATCTCCAATTAGTTTTCTATCAAGTCATAACTCAAAGCTCAACCAAGAACAATCTACTCAAATCCTACAAAAATAGGGTTTGCTTGGTAGATGATTTTGAAGGTTTTAATATCCAAGCAACTCCAAGAAACTAGAATAATCTTGTTGATAAACTTGCAGTAGTTGGTGCTTAGTTTGACATATTGACACATGTTGCAAGCAAAAAGGAGAAACATATTAGGCTTGTTGTTAGACCCGTTGTACCAAATAATCAAACAACTAGAAAGTCTTTGAAAGTGATTAGTAGATAGTGAATTTTCTACAAGAGAAGGAATTTTTTTTCTAAAAGAAATCAGTCCAAGCTACAAAATAAGTATGGTGATCAAATTGTATAGTTTAGTAGCAACAAGCTACCAAATGGTGTCATAATCCTTGAAGGTATTTCTAGCCTTAATGATTAGTTAAAGAAGAAAAGGGTGAATTTATCTCTAAAGAGGGGTGACTTCAAGCCAATAGAGATTTTAGAAGGAAAGTCTCTAAACTTGGGAAAGGTATTCTCTACCACTAAACATGATGTTTTCATATATATTTGCAATAGATACAACAATGTTGTTGCTTGGGATTATTAAGACCTAAAGGATTTTGACCCAGGCCTTTCCCAACATACTATTGAATTAGATCTAGATGCTAAACATGTAAGGAAAAAATAAAGGCCACTAAATCTTAAGATTGAGCCATTAATGAGAAAGAAGTTTGCCAAGTTAATTTAGGCTAGAATCATATTCCCTATCAAACATTCTTTATGTGTAGAAATTTTAGTTCTTGAAACAATGTAAATAGTGTTCCACCTATTGGGAGGTGGAACAAAATCTAGGATACATAGGAACCTAGACCTATTTCCTTCAAGTTTCATTCAAGGAAAACCTAGAGATCTCAATCCAAGGATGGAATGAAGGAAAGAGATCTACTAAAAGTTGTCCTAGGGTGTGATTAAAGACAATTAGGGATTCACCACAAAGCTAGGGCTTGGAAAGACAAATGTAATACAAGGCACAATAAATAACCCTAATATGATGTAATCTTTAAATAAATGACCCCTCAAAATATAGAAATGAGATCTCAAAAATATGTATTTGGAAACTTGAGAGAGATTGGAATGAGCTTTGAATTGCTAAAAATTCTAAAATTTTGGCCTATTGGGACTCATATGCCAATCTGTGTGTATCGGTCCTAGATATGCATTTCTATACAAGAAGAGGCTTCTAGAAAGAGGGTATCTCAATTAGAAAAAATCTAGAAAAACACATGTAGTGGGACTCATCTGGCATATCAGTCCTGTTCTACTTTTTTTGGAATTCAAAGTTCAGATCACACTTCAACACCTACTCTTTTCTCCCAAATTGATTTTTGGATTTAAAATTGTAAAAATACCTACCAAATAGAGTATAGAATTTATTTTCTTATGGGGGGTTTTCCTCATTCAAACCCTTATTTGGTAATTAAACCTTGATAGAAACAATGAAATATGCATGTAAATCCTAACCTTAAGTGTGTCTAAGATTAGGAAATCTAAAATGCAATGCAACCCTATTCTAATGTTCAAGAATGAGATGCATGAATGAAATATGAAGATGAATGACTCACTTTGAGAGATATCTAATCACCCAAAATGATCCCCAATAATGCTTGTACCTTCCTTAGGTTAAATGTAGAGTGATAATGGAAGATGGAATCCCTTAGGAAATAAGTCATTAGGCTTGGTTTAATGGCTAGTTACATCTTCCCAATATAGAATCCATCATGATTCACCATAGAAAACCATGATCAATCATTGAAAATGCTAGATCTTGAATGAAAGTGACCTTGAAGACCTAAAAAAACACTTTAATGTTCTTCTAAGACTTCAAATTTGTTTGCCTTTGAAAATTAAATGCTCTTGTGAAAGAATACTTGAAGATTCTTGAATACTTGGATCTTGAAATTGCTCTTGAAAATTCTTCCTTAGATGATATAATGACTTAGAAGGTTTCTTATATAGGCATTAACACCTAATTTACTATTATTCACATCTCAAAAGTTGACATCAACCAAAAAATTTAATTAAAAAGCCAGTTTTCCTGCTTAAATCCTAAAAAAGCCTCAAATGGGACTCATACACAAACCTTGGTGTATGGATCCTGTATACACCTAAAAATGGTCACATCACATTGTCTGGTAATTAATTAAATATTTTTAATATTTAATCTTCGAATTCCATCTGCGTATAAATAAATTCAAATAATTTATATATATTTGTTCATTCTTTCATTTTGATTAAATAAATAAGTTTATTTAATCATTTTTTTCGTATCTGTTTCTTAATTAATTAAATAAACATTATGATTTATTTATATTAATTATCAATAATCTTGACTTGGATATTTTATTCAAATAAAGATTAAATATTCCTCTTAATATTTAATTAATTCTTCTAAATATCCATTTGCAATTAAATATTCCTCTTAATATTTAATTAATTCTTCTAAATATCCATTTGCAATTAAATATTTCTAAAATATTTAATTAATTCTTCTAAATATCCATTTGCAATTAAATATTTCTAAAATATTTAATTAATTCTTCTAAAGTCACATTACAATTAAATATTACAAAATATTTAATTAAATCTTCCATAGTGCAAAAATCAAAAATCAAACTCAATAAATGAAATTAAATAAATTTATTTATTTAATTAATTTGAGGATTATCTTCAACAGCCATGGAAGCAAACAACCAAAACAGAAAAAATAATTTTCTCTGTTTCTGTGCAGGCTTGTTCCCATGGGTTGAAGACAGGAATCCATTCTTCTCTCCAACCTCCCAACCTCTTCCATCTTCTTCTCAACCTCTCCATCTCTCACCTTTCAATTCTACCAGACAATCTCATAGTCGTTGATCCTTGCCAGCTAGGATTTTGCCTGCAAAAATCTATAAATAAGACTACCGGGTACTTCAAATCATATAGAAGCTTTCAGTAGAATAACTATAGCCAAATTGCAAGTAGTATAAACCTTTTTAGCATCATAGCATTAGCATAGCATAGAATTATGTCATATCTATTCCATATCATAGTATCTTCCGTTTACAACCCCTGTGCATAATCCATAGCCCCTGTCCATATCCGTCAGCATTTTCACATTCACTAGCATATAGGATAGAATTTCCTTTCATACTCATTCTGCAGATAGCCATTTGGAGAAGCTGAGCTTACACAAATCATAGAGCAGCAGCTTCAAACGAATCTCTAGAGATAGAGGAAGATGGAACACTTCTGAGGAAGTTTTATTTCTTTGTTTGAAATTAAATCAATTAGCAATTTCTTCATTCTAAAGTTCCATTATTTGTGTTGTTTATTTCAATTTGATTAACAAATATTGACATACACATTTTTGGCGCCCACCGTGGGGCTCTTGCCCCCATTTTTAATATCTTTTTGTAGGTTTCTTTTGACAAGTTATAGACAAAAATAGTAGAATAGTGCAAGAAACACGTTTAGGAATAATTATACCCAGTTCAACGCATTTGATTGTTTTTGCAGCGCTTGTGAATATTCTTGTAGCACCTTTCAGAGTTCTTACAATGCTTTTCAGAGCTCTTGCAGCGCATATGATTGTTATTGCAGTGCCCGTGAAGATTATTGTAGCGCATTTAAGAGTTTCTGCAATGCTATTAAATATTTCTGCAAACCTATAATAAATTCTATAGCGCCCTTAATGTCTATTATAGCGCAAATTTTAGAAAACCAGTAAGCTGTAATTTGTAATAGAAATACAGTTTAACTGAATCTGACGCAACCGCAGATAGTTAGTAGTTTTAAAAGTTAAAAAAAAGAAGCAATCCTAGGGTAGACACTTTAAGTTAAAAATGAAGCAATCCTAGGGTAGACATTTCACATTTGATTTTGGGGCTAAAAAGAATTTCATGTTTGTGTGAAGCATCATCTTCACTTAGCATAGAAAATATTTATTTTTGGCTTAAAATAAATCCTTGTTTGCTTTGTTTTTGGTGATAGGCCTATGCTCTCCCCTTAACTGGGTGATCAAAATGCCAAACTCACCTATTTCCCTTTATGCAATTTCTTGTTTTATTAGCACCTTTTAGAAGGCCTGCCGTAGTGGGAAAAAGTACTCGCCCTACGGGAATGACCTAAGTGGGAAAACTAAAGCTAAGTTTTCCAACCCACTCTAATAAAATGCGGATGGTTGATGAAAATCCCATTCGACGGTAGTGTGCATTGATAACCATCCCCAAAGCCTTTGTTCTAAAGGTAGGGAGGTCTCTTGAGGGAGTCTATCATTTGCCGCACCGAACGGAAACCCTTACTAAGAACTTAGTGTAGTATCTAACTTGTCAGTTTCCAAACATCATATTAATCACAGTGCAGGGGAGGGAAGAATCTACCCCCAAGATACTCACCATATAATTTCCAAGGATTGTTTGCTCAGGGGATCCGGTATCCATTTCTATCACTCTGAGTACGCACCTGGAAAAGACAAAAACACGGGCGCCCTTTCGGGGGTGACACGGCTGTGTGAGTGACGCAGTTTTAAGATGTGGGTTGTTGATTACTATGATGACCTACTTGAGAATTAAGAGTGAGTCTGTTTGAAATGCTTATCATGTGTAAAACCCGTTAAAACAATTTTTGAACAACATTTTGATTATACACTTGATGTTTAGCATAGGACTTAAGACAACTATTTTACAACTTGTTTGATGTGTTTTCAATACACTAATTCAGATAAGATCATCCAAAACTCACTATCACATTGATTACTCCCATGTTACAAGATTGGAAATCCACAACGTTTGTAAAGAAATATGTTTTCAAAAGGATTAAAAAGCCAAAGAAACCCCTCAACCACAAGAAACTATTGAAGAAGTAGCGATTCTTGTATCAAAGCCGAAAAGTTTTACTCAAATATAGAACTTTTCTTCATAGGTATCATGATTGTGTTAGAGGTATTTCAGATGATTATGCTATAGAACCTTTGTATTCACAAGCTTACTTTCAAAGAAGAGCCCTTTCTCAAAGGCATAACCATAGTCAACGCATTCGTTTTAGTTATATTCCCCAACCTACAATTGAATATTCAACTCATCCAAATCAAATTTTGCAATAGAGAACTTAGATTACATTCGGCATCCATCACAAAATCCATCTTTTTACAAAGCTATGATCAAAAATTCATAAAGTGCAAAATCATCCTTTTCTTGATCTTTTGCTTAAATTCCCGTCAACAGGATTTTCATCCTTTCACTTAGGGAAGAACACAAGCTAAAGATTAGACATTTTATGTAAGTCATAGAATCTTCATTCTATCTTGACTTTCATATATATCATATAAATTGCACTATTTCACTCTTTTGATCAAAAGCAAGTAGAACTTGGAACAAAACCTATGCCTATCTTCACGAGATCTCAAAAACAAATGGAAAAAGATGAGGGAGAAACCACTACAAGTAAAATGGGTGACCGTAATGAAAAAGAAGAGGAAACGTTTAATCTTGACGAATTAATAGAAGAAAAGCTTCAAGAAGCAGAACAAGATCCCCAATTCCATACTCTTATGGAAAGGATTTTAGAACGAAACAAAGAACGATACTTTCTTTCATTAGCTAATCAAGGAGCTAAGTTACCTCACAATTTTGACATAGAAGGGATTAAACAGAGTCCTGAAACTCCTCCTAATGACTTTAGTGCCCTTAATCAACAGATAAAAGAATTACAAGGGCAAATAAAAGAGATGCAAGGGGGTACAACAAAGAAGTATGTTTTGGAAGATATATCTCCTTATCCATTCGATAGGAGTCTTCAAATGATCCCATTTCCAAAACATTGCGAAATTCCTAAATATGATAGGTACAATGGAAAAACTGATCCCATTGATCATGTGAGGGATTTCTGAAATATGAGTCTAGAATTCGCCTATGATGATACCTATTTAATGCGCTTATTTCCATGAAGTCTAGGTGTACAATCCATGGAGTGGCTTTCAAAAATCACTCCACCTATCAAAACTTTTGAGGAGTTAATAAATCAATTTATATCACAATACTCCTACAACATTCAACATCCAATAACAATGCTTGATCTTTGTAAAGTAAAACAAAAAGTAGGATAAACCTTCACTACATTCTTGCAAAGGTGGAGAAGGTTATTTGCATGATATTCCCATCCTATTCCTGAAAAGGAAAAGATGGATATCTTCATCAATAGCCTACATCCAGAATTAAGCTATAGGCTTAATCTTCATTGTCCTCATAACTTTGAAAAATTGATTGAAAATGAAATCACAATTGAAGGGGCCTTGGTTAAATGAGGAGTGATAAAACTTGATAATCCAAGTACATCAAATCAAAACAACAACGATAAAACAAGGTTTTGGAATAGAAACAAAAATGTTGTTAATGATGGTATAGTAGATGCAAATAATCTGTGAACAAGACCATCTGTTTTCAATTTATCAAGTGCTCCACAAATCAATCAACAAGGAAATACCAATCAACAAGGAAACAACAATCAACAAGGACAAACCTCCAAGAAATAAAGCATGACCAATCAAAATACTAATCAAAATCGTGGTAATAACAATCTTGGCAATACCCAAGCATTAAATCCGTCTAGGCCTTCATTCTTTTCAAATCGGCAGAATTTTACAGCTTTGGGTCAATCTCTTGAGTCTACTCTCAAGGAGCTTCTTGATAATAAGGTTATCACCTTACCTCCACAAAGATATTATGAGCCACGAGTCAAACCACCATCATGGAATTACTCGTATTATTGCAATTATCATCAATGTAAAGGTCATAGAACAAATAATTGTCAAGCTTTGAAAAATCTAGTACAAGATTTAATTGACAATGGTACCATTACAATTGAAGGACATCATACCAATGACGATCATCAAGCATTTAAAGACCCTTTACAAAAATATCAAAAGGGGGAAACATCGGATACAAAAGCCAAAAGCATACATAATGTTGAAGACAATATAATCCGTCACATCTACGCAGATGATCAGCAAGTTAATGTTATCAAAATCAAGGGAAAACAAGAATATCAACAAGTTAATGTGACTACGAGAGGACAAACAAAGGTTGTTCTAAAAGGAATTTCATCTAAAACAACTATTTCCCCTACAAGTCAGTATAATTTGGTTGATCAACTGAGAAAAACATCAGCTCAAATCTCCATCCTTAAACTTCTTAAAATATCTCTCATACATAAGAATATTTTAGAAGAAGCTCTTGTAAACACAACTATTGATACTGATCTGGATATAAACAGATTTCAAGCCATGGTGGGACATTTTTCTGCCCCCACTTGTCTTTCATTTTCTGACAAAGATGATGCCTCTATGAGACATCCACATAATTCCTCGCTCTATCTTGAAGTCATGATCCATAAACATCGAATTAGACGTGTCTTAATAGATGGAGGAGCTGGTTTGAATATTTGTACTTTAAAGTTAATAAATGCCTTGGGAATATCAGAAAATGAAATTGATTCACGAAGGAAAATAACTATCAAGGCATATGATGATGAAGAAAGAGCTTCTAAAGGATTAATATTGCTGCCTATCAGAGTGGGACTTGTTGTGAAGAACACATTTTGTCAAGTTCTAGATCGGGATCTTTCTTATAACATACTTTTGGTTCATCCATGGATTCATGATATACAAGCAGTACCATCAACGTATCATCAATGTATCAAGTTTCCATATGATGGACAGGAAATAACTATACAAGCTGATTACAATAGTACCCAAACTTGTTCAAATCTTCGAGTAACTCAAGATGTCTTTGTGCCACACAATAGGGAAGCTCTTGCTATTTCTTCTTCCAATTTACAAGTCCAATTGCAAGAATTGACAAAGAATCTTGATACTAAGCTGAAGTTTAAAGACAAAGGAGTAGGTGAATATTCACTATCTCTTTCTACCTTACCTCCTTCTCCAAGGTCACATGGGCAGCCTACCTTATCAAATCAAAAGATTACATCTTCTACATCCCAAGCTTCTGTGCCAATCACAAAGTTTGATGGAAAATTCATTAGAGCCAACACCACTGAAGAAGAAGCTGAAGATAGGGACATCCTAAATTGGCTATACAAAGATGAAGATGACTCTCTCTTGCACATTAAGTTACCTATAGAACAATATGGTAGGGGGTACGCTATCATGCAGAAGATGGGCTATGAAGGGAATGGTCCAATAGGAAAAAGAAGAGAAGGAATCGTGGAACCAATTCAACCTATTTCAAAGCATTCAAGTGATAAAACATGACTTGGATATGGTAAAGATAAAGAAGAATCTACTTCACAACAAGCACAATTAATTCATGAAAGAGGATCAATGTAAGATAAACTTCATGAATCAGTTTTCCAATTGCAGAATAGTTCAGATACTGATTCTAATGAATATGAATGGGACACTATTTATAATGATGAATTTTGGAGAGACAAACATTATTGATACCATACATAAATATGCACCTGTTCTCATACAAGGAGAAGGCTCCAAGCCTCCACTTGATTATGTTTTACAAAGCGATCATGACTCAAGTGAGGATGATTCAGATTCTAACGAGATTGATAATCAATAGGAGAATACCATCATAGACCTTGTCTACCATGAGGATGATAACCATATCATGACTTTAACAATTCAAGACCTTATCCAACCTAATGATCCCATGCCTTTAGTTTATCCTAAACTTATTGATTGGGACATTAACACATCTATCCATATTCCTACATTCCATGATGATGAGGATATTATAAATTTCCTTTGTTCTTGAAATGAAGAAAAAATTGTTTCATCTAAGAATTTCATACTCATGATTTTGATAAGGAGGGTGTCAAGTCTCTTAGCTGCAAAATAAATGAAATAAAAGATGGATCTATTGGTGAAAACCAAAAAATGGCAGTGATAGATCAAAACAAGAGAAAAATAAAGAGCGAATTTGATAGTGAAAACCTTTCTGAGGCACTGAAGGATAAGAAACTTGACACTCTTCCCAAATATTATCATGAAAGATCTTCTATTTTGATAGAACCAACAGAATCAATTAATATAAGTATAGTAGAGCAGCCAAAAATCTTACAACTTGTAGCATCATTAACAATTGAAGAAGTCTTGAAATTCATGGAATTCTTGAAGGAAAATCAAATCAACTTTGCTTGGTCATATGCTGATATGCTAGGGTTAGACTCTAATATGATAATACATCATTTATCTATCAAACCAGGGGCAAAACCTGTGAAGCAAAAGCTCAGAAAAATGCATCCACATGTTGCATTATTGGTTAAAGAAGAATTAAAGAAGCTTTTGGATGTTGGATTCATTTGCACTATTGATTATGCCAAATGGATTTCCAATATTATACCTGTTTCAAAGCCAGATGGAAGGATCAGAGTTTGTACAGGTTTCAAAGATTTAAATAAAGCTTGTCCCAAAGATGACTTTCCTTTGCCCAACATAGATATGATTGTTGATTTAACTGCTGGCCATGCAATGTATTCATTAATGGATGGATTTTTAGGATATAACCAAATAAAAATTGCATCAGAGGATCAAGATAAAAAAATGTTTACATGCCCTTGGGGTACCTATTGCTGGAATGTAATGCCATTTGGGTTAAAGAATGCTGGAGCTACTTATCAAAGAGCAATGACAACTATTTTTCATGACATGATGCACACATTCATGGAAGACTATGTTGATGATTTACTTGCCAAATCTCACACACGAGAAGGACATTTAAAAATCTTATCAAAAATCTTTACCAGAATGGAGCAGTTCAATGTTTGACTCAATCCAAAGAAATGTGTCTTCGGCGTGACATCTGGAAAACTCTTAGGATATATTGTTTCAGAAAAGGGTATAGAGGTTGATCCAGAAAAAGTACAAGCTATAATGGACATGCCCCCACCATGAAATATCAGTCAACTTTGATCATTGCAAGGATGACTACAGTCCATTAGAAGGTTTATAGCTCAACTGGTAGACAAAAGTTTGCCATTTACACATTTATTGCATAAAAATGTCCTATTCAAATGGGATGAAAAATGTGAAGCAGCATTCAATCAGATCAAGCAATATCTTGCACACCCACCAGTTTTAATTCCACCTATTCCAGGAGAGCCACTCATACTTTATATTTTGGCAATAGAAGTATCCTTGGGAGCATTGCTAGCACAAGAAGATTCTACAGTTAAAGAAAGGGCCATATACTATATCAGTAGAACCTTAACAAGACATGAATTAAACTACAGTTTCATTGAAAAAGCTTGCCTTGCAGTGGTGTTTTCTTCTCAAAAGTTGTGACACTATATGTTGGCTCATACAATTAAGTTGATAACCAAGATTGATCCATTAAAATACCTATTAAGCAAAGCTACTTTAATAGGGAGACTTGCAAAATGGGTTATGATCTTAAGTGAGTTTGACATTCACTATGTAGATCAAAAAGCTATTAAAGGACAAGTCATTGCAGATCAGTTGGCTAAAGCACCTTTACAAGAAGAAAATCCAATGCACATTGAGTTTCCTAATGCAGATGTCTTCACAACAACAATTCAGAGACCATGGGCATTGTACTTTGATGGATCTTATACACAATATGGCTCGGGGGCAGGGATCCTCTTTGTTACACCTGAAGGACATACCATTTCACGATCATATTGGTTGATGTTTCCATGCACAAATAACATAGCTAAATATGAGGCATTGCTCATAGGATTGAAAATAGCCTTGGAATGGCGGATTACAGAGTTGCAAGTCTATGGTGATTCACAACTTGTCATTAATCAAATTAATGATGATTATCAAACTAAAGATGATAAGTTGATACCTTACAAAAACATGGTGGATGATTATAAAAAGTATTTTGTGTCAATTAAGTTTTCACAAATATCAAGGATTGATAATAAAGCTATAGATGCAATGGCTACCATTGCTTCCTTATTACAACTATCAAAAGATCAAATGAAGCATGAATTCTTAGTGGAACAATTGTTTTCTCCTGCCTATGATAATCCTAAGACCCAAGTCATATGTCATTTAACCGGTTCTGACTCACCTTTATATGGCAAGACTTATACCTACCTCAAAGATAACATTTTACCTACAGATTTATCTCGAAACCAAAAAAGGAACTTCATACGCCAATCATCTCGTTATATTTTAATTGCCGATATCCTTTACAGACGTGGTCTTGATGGTACACTTCTTAGATGTATTGAACCTGACGAATCTGAAAAAGCCTTACAAGAGGTTCACGGTGGTATTTGTGGAACTCATTCGAGTGGTTTGACCTTAGCCAAGAAACTTGTCAAAATGGGATACTATTGGCCTACCATGGAGAAAGATTCTTTTACTTTTGTCAAGAAGTGTTCTAAATGCCAGATTCATGGGAATCTTATTCATGCACCTGCACAGGAACTGCAACCTTTCACTCCAACATGGCCTTTTTCTCAGTGGGGACTAGATCTTGTTGGAAAAATTCATCCTTCATCATCAAATGGTCATAAATTCATCATCACAGCTACGGAGTATTTTACAAAATGGATTGAAGCTGTTCCTTTGACAATAGTAACTGGTAAACAAATATCTTCATTTATTCTGAATTATATTATCTATAGATATGGAATTCCTAATTCTATTATCACTGATAATGGAAGGCCTTTTAAGAATCAAGATGTGGATGAACTTTGTGAAAGATTTCACATCCAACACAAGTTTTCTACACCTTACTATCCATAGGGTAATGGTTAAGCAAAAGCTTCCAACAAAACAATCTTGAAGATCTTGAAGAAGACAGTAAATGATGCCAGTCGTGATTGGCTTATCCAATTAAATCTAGCTTTGTGGGCATACAGAACCATCATTCACACACCAACAGGAGCTACCCCATATGCCTTGGTCTATGGAGCGGAAGCAATCTTACCACTAGAGGTTGAAATACCTTCACTTAGGGTCTCACTCAAGGGATTGATAAGTGATGAAGACTACAGAGTTTCTCGCCTTCAAGAGCTAGAACTGTTAGATGAAAGACGTCAACATGCAGCTAATCATTTGAAGGGTTATCAATAGGTTATGTCTCATAGTTATAATCACAGAGTTAAACCACCAACATTTCAAGTGGGTGACTTAGTCTTGAGAGAAAATCCACATAGTCAGCAAGACAGAGAAAAGAAAGGGAAATTTGAACCTAACCAGATTGGTCCATTTGTCATCATTGCAGCATACGATTTTGGTGCATATCAATTATCCATGTCAGAAGGGGACCTGTTTGAAGAGCTGATCAATAGCATTCATCTAAAGAAGTTCTATGTCTAAAATCATAAAAAGTCCTCTAAAAAAAAAAAATCAGAAAAATCTTGAAAAAGTGCAATAAAAACAAATGGTGAAAACTTGGAAAACAGGCGCTATTTGTGATCAAAATAAGCTTTTCCATCTATTATCTTATGTCTTGCACTCACTTTAGGTATCATTTATTCATATCTATCATCTGTATATATCCATATCATATGATAGGGATCCTTATGTTTCATCATGGCTTGATGAAATTTGTACATATCCATACTCTTTAGGTTGTGTTTACACTAGAGGTAGGAAAAAGAGATTGAACAAATAAGAGAGGGGCAACGAGATTTTTGAACATCAGAAAAAGACACAAAATAGTTTTCCAAAACACAATAAACATGGTTGTATCAAATCAACCACAACATGCTTATTCAATGCCAATTGACATCAAAACAATATGATTCAAACAAACTATTGAAATGAAAACATCAATGATGATAACCAGTTTAGATGATCTTAATCTGAATAATGTTTGAAATATTTTAAGCAAGATTTGAATGGTTGTTTGATTTTTTCTATCATATCTCTAGAGTGATTCGATGATGTACTGAACTAGAAAAGCAAGGAAGGAGTATGATTTTTATTTGTTTGTTGTTTGCAAGGAAATCATTAGTAATATGCAAATTGGTTGTGAGACATGCTCTACTATGTATCATGGATGACATTTCAGAATTTGCATAGGAAACGGGTTAACTCTTATCTGTTTATGCAAGCAATACTCAGGTCATCTCGGTTCAATTATACCTAGGTTCTTGTATTAACTTGCTATATTAAAAATCATGAAAGCAATACTCAGGTCATCACTGGTGCTAACATACCCTTTGATGCTTGTATTAACTTTCAACATTTCAAAGCTCTATGATGATACAAAAAGCATGAATAAGCTCTCCAAATGGAAATATTGTATGAATGTTTTGCATGGTTAATATAGATTGCATTCATGTTAGAATCTGCATTTTGCATTCATAAATTTCCCAAAAAGCTGGAAAAGAATCAAATGGTTTATATCTTTTCGAATACATGACTGGGTATATTTTGACATTCACAAAAACATCATTTCATACATTTTTCATATATATTTGCATTAGAAAATCATAAAATCAAAGCATACATCATATACATTCATTCATTAAATAGATTCCATCTCATAAATCATGTATACATATATATCATAACCATGAAACCATCATATCATATACATCATGTATATAGTAAATAGACACATTTATATCATCATAAATCATCACTGCATTTCATATATATCAAAAATGAATGTCAAAATGTACAAGGATGTCAACTACAAATGATATAATATCATAAAAAATTAGATCATCTGGTAAATAAATCCTGCAAGTACAGCTGGTAAAGGCGGATATGTATCTGTCATCTCGGCCCATGGGATGAAATATCCGGCGATCTGATCATCTCTGAATATCCGTCTCAAAGAATCAGTGCCTCCAACCTCTCGGCTATCAAATACAACTATCTCTCCCATCACTAGGATCCGAAAGATGCAATATACATCCTCAGGTGTCACTGTAATCTCTCCGGTCAATAAATGAAAAGTGTTGGTGTCACTATGCCGCCGCTCTGCAAGTGCTGTCAATAAAGCCCTGTTGAGGCGAACCTCAGGCATATCAAGTAATGAACTCAATCCACATGCATCAATAACATCTCGATCTGACTGTAATAGCTGTGGTATCAAACTCCATGTACTAGGGAATGCCTCCCATGACTGCAAAACACCTAATCTCTCCTGTTGACACATCATCAAAGAAAAATCAGTATCAAATCATCATGACGTATCAATCAAAACTAAACATCAAACTATTTGTTTTTCATCATCATGGAAAGCAAATAATCAAAATCATATTTGTTTTTAACAACTTTAAAAGCAAATCTATCAGTTTTTACTTGTTTTCCAACAACTTTGGCAACAAATTTATCATTCACAACAACATATAATCAAAGGTGCTACAAAACATATCATTAGCGCTACACTTTTCATCAAGAGCGCTACGAAAACAAATGCGCTACAAAACATATCATTAGCGCTACACTTTTCATCAAGAGCGCTATGAAATCAAATGTGCTACAAAAATGATCACGAATGCTGCAAAATTTATCATATGCGCTACGAAATTAAATGCGCTACGAAAATTATCAAATGCGCTATGAAAAGCCTTAAGGGCACTAAAACACCAAATTTTTCACATAAAACATTGAAAAATGTGCCACGAATGGAAAATTTTCAAAAAGCAGGAGTTTCACGAGATACATACTGGAGGTCCATAGTGTGCTGGCCATTGATGTCGTCGGATATGCTCGAAACGGTGCTGGTGAATAGGAAGTGCCATTTTTCTCACTTGAGAGCTCAAAATTTGCAAATTTTACTAGGTTAAAATTGAAAATGACATGTAAAATGACATTTTTAACCTATATAAGGGTAAAATTGGTGGGTTTTATTACATTTTAACATAGTAGGGGCAATTTTTGACATTAATTTTCATTTCACATCTCTTCGGGGTAGTTTCTTCACATTATTATTTTCAAATGATGAATCGACCACTTCAAAATCATAAAAATAAAAATAAATTCAAAAATGGAAAAATTTCAAAATATTATCGATTCATCGTTCATAGGGGCATATACCTATCGATATTCCGATAGTAAATATCTGGGGAAAATTTCAAAATTCTTTGAAGCAATGTGTAAAACACATTACTTCAAAGAGGGGCAAAATGTATACACCTAAAAATGGTCACATCACATTGTCTGGTAATTAATTAAATATTTTTAATATTTAATCTTCGAATTCCATCTGCGTATAAATAAATTTAAATAATTTATTTATATTTGTTCATTCTTTCATTTCGATTAAATAAATAAGTTTATTTAATCATTTTTTTCGTATCCATTTCTTAATTAATTAAATAAACATTATGGTTTATTTATATTAATTATCAATAATCTTGACTTGGATATTTTATTCAAATAAAGATTAAATATTCCTCTTAATATTTAATTAATTCTTCTAAATATCCATTTGCAATTAAATATTTCTAAAATATTTAATTAATTCTTCTAAAGTCGCATTACAATTAAATATTACAAAATATTTCATTAAATCTTCCATAGTGCAAAAATCAAAAATCAAACTCAATAAATGAAATTAAATAAATTTATTTATTTAATTAATTTGAAGATTATCTTCAACAGTCGTGGAAGCAAACAACCAAAACAGAAAAAATAATTTTCTCTATTTATGTGCAGGCTTGTTCCCATGGGTTGAAGATAGGAATCCATTCTTCTTTCCAACCTCCCAACCTCTTCCATCTTCTCAACCTCTCCATCTCTCACCTTTCAATTCTACCAAACAATCTCACAGCCGTTGATCCTTGCCAGCCAGGATTGTGCTTGCAAAAATCTATAAATAAGACTGTCGGGTACTTCAAATCATATAGAAGCTTTCAGTAGAATAACTATAGCCAAATTGCAATTAGTATAAACCTTTTTAGCATCATAGCATTAGCATAGCATAGAATTATGTCATATCTATTCCATATCATAGTATCTTCCGTTTATAGCCCCTATGCATAATCCACAGCCCCTGTCCATATCCATCGGCATTTTCACATTCACTAGCATATATGATAGAATTTCCTTTGCATACTCATTCTGTAGACAGCCATTTGGAGAAGCTGAGCTTACACAAATCTGAGAGCAGCAGCTTTGAGCGAATCTCTTGAGATAGAGGAAGATGGAATGCTTCTGAGGAAGTTTTATTTCTTTGTTTGAAATTAAATCAATTAGCAATTTCTTCAGTCTAAAGTTCCATTATTTGTGTTGTTTATTTCAATTTGATTAACAAATATTGACATACACAGATCCCACCTAGGAGAATTCATATTCCAAAGGTGGCATATGAGTCCTACCTATATTTTTGGGGTGGGTTGTTGAAATTTTGAGTGTTTTTGATGATTTTGTCATGTTTTTAGCTAAAACAAGCCTCAAGATCCAAAATAATGGGTCTTAGGGGCCTAGTAATGATGATTTAAAGGGTAATTAATGCAAGTGTACCAAAATAGGTCCAAATTGGGTAATGAGTTATACTATCTCCAAGAAGGAATTACAATTTATGTTGCCACATTTATTCCCCACTTTGGCACCCATTTAACTCTACGTGCATATGCAAGCTAAAGGACACAAAACACTACACTTTATTTCATAAGAGGATACTCATATGGATTTATTCATAACATGAGAGAATGAAGTCCCTACTATTGCTATCTAAAAAACCACAATGTTAGGAACCACATCCTACAACACGAATTCATTAGTTGTTCAAAAATTCTCTTATCTAACTTCTTCTAGGAGTCAAATTTGAGGTTACATGTATTCCCCCTTGATTTCACTTGCTTTGTAGAGGTGGAATCAAGGTATCACACTAACCACACCAAATAAGGTAAGTCATATCATAGCATATTTCTAAGTACCATACCATAAGATGATAGACATTTGATGAGGACAAGAACAAAACCGCAATTCCAATGCAACAAATAGTGTCAAAAATGAAGCTCTCTAGCTCCCATTATGTTAATTTTAATGAAAGACACTTTTTAACCCTAATGTAGTAAAAACCCTAATTTTTAGCATATAAAAGTAAAAAGTGAAGTAATTTCTAACTTATTTTGTCTTTTACTTTCTTGTAGGTTGACTTTAGTGGAGAGTGATTGAAGATTCCAGCTAATGAGAATATGAGCCTCTAAGACTGGATGCATTATGAGAATAGGTAGCCTACAGTGAGCATCATTATCAAGTGAGTTGATTTTTCTTCCTTAGCTTTGTCCTTACACATTTATTTTATTATTTTTATTCATTTCTAGGTTGATTTAGGACCTTGGAAAAAAATTCACAAAGTGTCCATTTTTTCGTAGTGTCCCTTTTTGTCACAAAGTGTCCCGTTTCTTTGTGATGTGTCCCAAAAGGGGTCTAAACTATCTAGGAACCATATAAGAGTACACTAGAATAGATTTATTACACTTTTTTTTTATTGTTGATGTATAAATTTAAAATTTTAGGATGCTTATCTAAGATATATTTTGCTTCCTTTTTTTCAAATTCCACCCTGTTCATGGCAACATCTTAGCAACAATAGATCTATCACCTCCATGACCTATCCCTAACACTTTTAGTAGAGACAAAGATATTATAGACTACAAGATTGTATTGGGTCTGCTTTATGCCCCCCATGAGGTACCATGTTGCTATGTTGATGGCACTAATAGAGTGGTGGGATGGAGACATGTGCATGTTTCATCTCCCTACAGGCAAGATGACAGTCACATTAGAGGACATCCATCACATACTCTGAGTTCTGATTCAAGAAAAGAGGGTACATTTTCTAGTGGATAGATCATATTGGGAGATGAAATATGATATGCAGTATTGTCTTGGTGGTTCGATTCATGATGACATCATGAAACCATAGATCCATCTAGTCATGTTACTATATTCAAAGGCCCCACTTGTTGCACATATTATGATGTTTATTGTAGCATTAGTACTCATCCCTAATGGACATGGAGCACATTTAGAGGGAATAATAGTACATATGATAGGGGGATAGTAGAGTAGAGACCGTGTATGCCTTGGGGCACAACATCCTTGCACACTTATATTATGATCTTGGGCGATTTTCATTCCATGAGGTCAATAGTATGGTACATTGTGCACTATTGCAAGTGTGGTTCCTAGAGCATATCATGTGCATGAGGCTGATAGGATTTCCATGTACATCAGCCTTAGGGTATCCTTTTGCATTACATTATCTGTTGAGGTAGCTATGGAAGTATGGGGATTTTCATTTTTGGAGAGTTCAATTTGACTAACTAGATGAGGAGGAGATCATATGGATACCTTACCAGCTTATACTATAGTTTCCATATGAGACTCATCAACTAAGGAGATTATAGATAGATAGATTCTTAATAGGTAGACATGATTGCATAGTATGACCTTTCTACTATGATTGTGTCATGCAACAGTTTGAACAAGTCTAGGTACCATTGATGGCAAAAAAAATTCTTCAAGAGATTAGTATAGAGTGCTCTAGGCCCAAGGACACTAGATGATTCATGATTGATGATATCATCTATAGTGACTTTGATGATGGTGATCGTGATATGCCTCTATTCTCTAATGTTGATGTTGTTAGTACCAAAGATACCTATGAGGAATGGTGTGTAACAGCATGACCTGCCCCTGTATTCTAGATGGATAAGTGGATAAGTGATGTAGGGCCACTCCTAGATTAGGTAGATGATGAGGATAAAGCTAAGGAGACATAGGTTAGGGCTAAAGACATATTCATAGATGTGATAGAAGAGGAGTATGATGAGGCTATAGATCTTGACAATGATGGGTAGGAGGAGGAGGATGAAGAGGAGAACAAGGAGGAGGGCCAACTAATGAGTGAGGGTGATGAAATAGTGGATGAGGATCCAATGAGCCAAGAGTGGGGAGAGCCAACTCCTACCCATGTTACTATATCACAATCAATAGCTATAATAAGCACCAACACCTATAGTCATGGAGAGGATAGCACATCCTCCATGCCCCATACATATGATGAGGTTGTCTTTACTCAACCAACCAGAGAGCTAGGTGATGATATTTTTGTTTACTATTATGCTTTATGCTTATGCTTTAATTTTGTGTCTATATATATCATGATGTGTATTGATTATATTTATTATTTCTATATTGTAAGATTTTTGAGAGACTTGTATGATCTCTATTGTTAGGTGGCTACTAAGATAGTACCCCCATTAGTCTACGAGGAGGCTGTTGATATAGACTATGAGCCCCCACCCATCGTGAAGTAGGATCCATAGTTTTTTGATTCATGTGTCAGATTTCTTGTAGAATATAAGAGTTTCAAGAGGCATACCCATCAAGCTAAGGCTTCCCAGAATGCTCAATCATCTTCAGCCCTAACAGAGGTTGAGATACTTTAGTCAAAGGTAGCCAAATTACAAGCAGAGAGAGAAATTCTAGCAGATGATTGTTGGGAGTCCCTTGGATAGGTATAGGGTTTACAATATCCTTTGAATGTGCAAAGTGGCTCATGATCATGATTTCATTCCATCATCTCACAATAGACTACCTCTAGATAGATACAAGCACCATATCTCAAGGGATCTAGTAGTCATAGACCTCACTAGCATTGTATATATTGATGACATGTACACAAAAATTATATATATATATATATATATATATATATATAATCATTTGATGTTTGGTTACTTATGTTTATGTTTTCAATGTAAAATGGTAATGTGATTGATTAAATAATTTTTGTTAGACTATTTAATGAATGTGTCCATGATTTAACATGTTTTATTTGATCTAACTAAAACTTATTCTAGTTTCTCATAGACACAACATCATGATAAAATAATTAGAATGTCTCTTATTCTAGTTAAGAGTCCCAAGTTTTTCATATTAGACATATGCTCTCTCCTACACTTTGAGCAGTCTGGATGAACAAAAATCTAAGTTCATGTTTGCATGTAATTCAAAAATTTTCAATCAAATGAATTTCAATGCTTTTTTGGTATTCATAAATTGGCATCAGAGCCTTGTGATTATATGTGTTTATAATGCCTGATATTGAGCAGCAAGTTCAAGATACTTATAATAGTGTTTATTGTTCATCTGGGTTTGGATGATTTGTCAAAATAATTTGTGTATTCATTGTCATTGTTTTGGGTTTGATTTGGGAATTTGAGAAGTTATTGTTTCATTAGGTCTTGATAGTCATTTATTGAAAGTTTATGAATCTAAATGAAAGTAGCTATCGCAAGTAGTTGTGGGCCCACAATAAGACCATAAGTCTCGTGTTGAAGCTGAAGGATAGGTGATTGAAGAGAGAGCAGTAAGATGGAAAAAGTAGCAGTAATAGGATAAGCAAGCTCAAGTAAATTATGAACTCTTCATAATGGCTAGTTAGAGATCTATGAATGCAAGTAGCTCTCTCTCTTTCGTCATCCATAATTATTTTTAGGACAAAGAAGAATATCTAGATGAAAATGGAAATTTCAAATTCCCTAATGTCAAATTTTCTTATTTATATCTTGAAAAAGGTATTAAGGAAAAAATGATGAACTCTATGCGTCAGTCTTTAATAAACCTTAGAGTGTCTAGTATCAACATTTTCCCTATGTATCTTCCTTTCCTATTACCTAATGATATTAAATGGTGGAAAGAAAAAGGGTTTTTTCATGTTCATTTCTCTTTGGTTGAAATTATCTTGCATCTGCATTTCAATTGTGACATTGGTGTAGAATATTTTTCTAGTTTAATAGACACCCATTGTAGAATCTGGGATCAAGTAGTCATTGGTCAATTCAGAGGTCACCTCACAAAAGCATCTAATGAAAATAAAGGAGGTGATGCTCGGATGTCATTCTGACCAAATTTCACTATTAGCTTTGAAGAAAAATATGTGCAATCAGCTTTTTGTTTTCTCTTAAAAGTAAAAGGTGTCATTCTTCAACCAAATTTTGTTTATGCCACAATAGGTGGTAGATGTATATATAGATTATTGAATACTATTTTTCCTCCTTCAAAGTTTTCTTTCAAGGTAAGTTATCGAGAAGCCAACTCAAATGCTGATGATTTTGGCAGACATATAGATGCAACTGGGTTTGATATTGGTTTCCCTATCAATGAAAAACTCATCAACCAATCTCAACCTAGATTCTAGGAACTACCAACTCCTTCTAGGAGTTTGTCATCTAAGAAACCTCATACTCAAATTCAAAGGATAGCTAGCATAGATCTAAAATATCTTCCTGATGAAACCTTATTCGAGTACCCTAAAGCCTCAACCAATGGATGACCAAGTATGTCCACAAGATCTTATTCAATGTCTCATAATTTTCCTAGTACTTCCAACAAGCCATATATAGATTATAATCTTGAAGAATCTCTAGGACCATCCAGTCATTTCCCCATGTATAAAAAACCCTCTATAAATCCATATCCATCAAGAGCCTCTTTGGCCACATTATCTAATCTCAGTAGCAATCTTGAACTCATGGATAAGTTGGCTAGACAAGTTAGCCAATGAATTGCTTTAACTCCCAAATATGAGGAAAAGGCCAATCATAAGGGAAAAGTGATAAAAATCACAAATATGGGAGAAAATGGTTGCATGATGAAAGAAATGTCCCTAAATGAAAGCTCCCAAGAGCTGGATTTGAAAAGAAAAATATTTATAAGATGGAATTGAGTGATCAAGAACATGAGATAATAGGATATGAGCCTAATAGGTGGCCAACTCCTAAAACATTCACTATCATTAATTGTGATAAAATATTATGGGGAAGGTATGAAGCAAGACTTCATACAGATTTGGGTAGAAAGCAAAAGAATTTAGAAGCCTAGAGAAATTGGATGTCACAATGGATGATTTCCGATTAGAAAACATAGATGACATGGCTATTGATGTTATATTTTCTAGTGATTTGTGTTTAGAAGCTTTAAATAAATTAGATAGTGCTTTAGAAGATTAGGAAAAGATATATACTTCTACCTTAAATTCTGAACATTACAGGTCTATTCTGTCAAATGATATAGCTGGTGTTAGCTATGATGTAAAAGAAGTCCAAAAAAGTGTTAAAACAGTCATCTATACTCAGCAACACCAAGATAGCTATCTTAATCACATCTATGATGATCAATAGAATTATGAAACTACAAGGAAAGTAAATGATATAGAAAAAAAACTCTCCTAGATTATGTTGTAAAGAAATTGGAAAAGGTAAGAATGCTTACTAAAAAGATAAGAGTTTCACAAACTGGAAAAGATAGCTCTAAAGAAGAAGATAGAGAGAGGAAAGGGAAAGCTATTGAACAACCACCTCCCAAACCCAAGAAGGTAGTCATTCAGAGAACACAAATTGCTAAGAAAGAGGAAATGATAGCATCATCCTCTAAAAAACCTTCTCATAAGCCAACACCCCATGTTCTTATGCCCAAAATAAAGGAACATTGTTTAGCAAATAAAGAACATTTGAAAGATTGGCTTGAAGAATTGGGAGTAGAACAAGAGCAAGCATAACTAGTATACATGGATGAACTAGGTTTTTCTAATAAAGAATCTAATGATTTTTGGTTACTTATGTTTATGTTTTTTATGTAAAATGGTAATGTTATTGTTTAAATAATTTTTGTCAGACTATTTATTGAATATCTCCATGATTTAACTGTTTTATGTGATCTAACTAAAACTTATTCTAGTTTCTCATAGATGCAACATCGTGATTAATTATGCTATGTTAAATTAAATGCACCTATGATATAATTAAAAAACATTAATTGTATATAAGAATCTAATCTAAAACAACACATAAGATTATCTTGAATAGCATAAGACCTAAAGTAACCATCTAAAAGTTAATTTAAATAATTACTTTAGTATTCAAGACACAAATAATTGTTAGTCAAGATGATGCAATGCTAGAGCACATAGAATGACATCTACTAACTCTAACACCATTTCTTTATCATTCACATTATTCAAGAATGTTAGACATAGTACTAGCAAAAATGTGCAAAATTTATAGGTTCTTTAAGAGGTGTGTCATCAAATTATATTAATGTGTATGCACCAGACCATAGATTGCTCTAATTATATAAGGTCCTAACCAATTAGGGCTGAATTTTCCTTTATCATTTGGGTCAGAATTGATGTTATGTTGATTCTTGCATAACACCAAATAGACTTTATTAAATACATGTGGGATGACATTGTCATTATAGCTACAATGCCTTGTCTTAGAGTAAGCCTAAGGTGTTCAAGAGTGTTGATGTGATGTTCATGAAGAATTTCAAGCTGATGTAACTATTGTTCCTTATAATTATTGTCATCAATAAGTTCCTAAAGAGATATTATTAATATAGGAATCTCTAACTCCATGGGAATTATTGCCTCAGTACCATAGATGAGGTTATAAGGTGTAGTCCTTGTGAATAATCTAACATTCATGCAATAGGCCCATAGCGCATATGTTAGCTGCATGTACCAATCCTTATTATGTTTTCTAATAGTTTTCTTTAAGATTTTCTCAAGGGTTCTATTAATTGATTCAACTTGACCATTAGATTGTGGATAGTATGGCATTAAAAAGTGATGTTGTATGTTAAACGTTTCAAAAAATTTCTTCATGTCATTGTTCTTGAATGGTGTGCTATTGTTAGAAACTAACAAAAAAGGAAGTTTGAAGTGAGCAATAATGTGTTCCAATATGAAATGACATATCACTTTGGTTGTTGTTGAATGAAGGGGAATTACTTCTACCAACTTTGTGAAGTAATCCATCATGGTGATTAAGAATGTATGTCCAATGAAGGAAAGTGGTGATATTTTTTGAATGAGATCCATACCCCGATCTGCAAAGGGCCATTATAGGAAATTGAGATCAAAATTTAGAGGTAGGAGCATGAATCAAATTGTTATGTTCTTGACATTTGTAACATTTTTTTACATATCTAAAGCAATCTTGTTCCATATGTCTCCAATAATATCCTATGCAGATTAGTTTTTGGACTAATGTTCTTCCTTTGAAATGACCACCACAAGCACCTACATGAGCTTGTTCAAGGGCTATGGGGATTTCATATTTTTTAAGGCATCTAGGTAAGAGACCATCAAATGACCTTCGATACAACATATCAACAAAAAATATTTACTTAGATGCAATTTTTCAAAGGAGATCTCAGATGTTCTTAGTTTTTGGCTCAAGAAAGGTACCATCTTTCAAGTAATTAAATATCATATCATACCATTCACTCAAGTCTTCCATGGTTATTGATAATACTTATTCTACTTTATATTTGATTGATGGTTTCATAATTGTATGCATAATGAAGGTGAAGTCTTTTGAAGGATCTTGAGGAGATATGATCGAAGCCACACTTACCATTGCATCCACATGTTGATTACACTTTCGAGGGATGTTGTTAATGGTAAATGATTCAAACTTATCTAACAAATTCATTGTAAGATCCTTATATTTTGATAATTTTTCAAACTTCACTTGATATGTTCCATTTATTTGTTTAATGATCAATTTTGAATCACCAAATATCTTAATGTCTCTAGCACCATAATTAAAGTGACACACAATCCAACGAGCAATGCTTCATACTTAGTATTGTTGTTTGTACATAGGAAGTTTAACTGATAAGACAAGGGAATAGGTTCCCCCATGGGTGGTATTATTATAACTCCTGCACTAGAGCTAGTTCTACACTTAGATCCATCAAAATATAGTTCCCATGTATTAGCTTCAATTGTCAACACATTATTGTTAGGGAAAGAATCATTACTAGGTAACACTAAAGGAGAAGGAGCATTAGCTAGTTGGTCAATCAATTATTCACCCTTAATTACTTTTTGTGAAACAAATTTAAACTCAAACTTAGTTAACAAAATCACCCACTTAGCTCAACATCTTGATAAATCTGTTTTAGTGAAAATATGTCTTAAAGTGTCAAATTTTATCATCACATGTATTTTGGCATTTAGTAAGTAATGTATCAATTTACTTGCAGGGAATACACGAGCCAAACATTGTTTTTAAATCATTGTTTATCATTTCTCATAATCAATCAAGGTTTGGCTATTGTAATAAATATGATGTTGTTTACCATTTTCATCTTGTTGAGCCAATAGTGCTATGAGAGCATGGGATGATGCTAATGTACAAATGATAAATGGTTTTTTTTTCATAGCAAGTTGTAAAATATGTGGAGTGATAATATAATCTTTCTAACTCTCAAAATCATATTTACAATCCTTGTCCCAATTAAATTAAACATCTTTCCTAAGGAGATGTGTGAATGGTAATGTTTGATCTGCTAAGGATGCTATGAAATGTCATATGGCCTGAATTCTTCCTTTTAAGGTTCATAATTGAGAGATGTTTCTAGGAGGTGGCATATTAACTATAGCATCAATTTTCTTCATTTCCACCTCAATTCCTCTGTGAGATATGATAAAACCTAGATGTTTTCCACTATCTACACCAAAGAAACACTTTTTTGGATTCAATCTCATGTTGCATTTTCACATCACTCAAATATTTTCTTAAGGACATTTACATTGTCTTTTCTTGTTAAGGATTTAGCTAGAATATCATCAACATAATCTTGCAAAATCTTATGTATGTAATTGTTAAATATCAATGTCATAGCTCATTTACATGTTGCACCTACATTCTTTAATCCAAAAGGCATCATTACCTAACAAAATTTTACCCAAGTTGTTGTAAATGCTATTTTATACTAATCTTGAGGGTTGATGAAGATTTGGTTGTACCCAAAAAATCCATCCATGAATGACAACAAATAATGTCCTATAGCCGATTCTACTATCATGTCAATATTAGGAAGAGGAAAGTCATCTTTTAAAGATTCTTTGTTCAAATCATGAAGGTTTGTACACATCCTAATATGATTGTCTAGTTTTGTGACTGCGACAATGTTTGAGATCCAAGGAGAATAATCTATAGGTCTAATAAATCCAGCTTCAAGGAGCTTCTCAATTTTTGGTTTAACTAATAAGGCTATCTTAGGGTTCATTTTTTGAATCTTTTGTCTAAAAGGCTTAGCATTTTTAATGAGGACTATATTGTGTGCTATGATCTTAGGATCAATTCTTGGTATATCTAAATAAGTCTAAGCAAAAAATTTGGGAAAGTCATGAAGTAAAGTTGCATGGTCCTCTTGTTCTTCATCATCAAGGCACTTTCCTATCTTAATAATTTTTTCTTCATTGTTAATATGCATCTGTATGTCCATGGTATCTCCTAAAGGAAGCACATTTTGTTTTAGAAATTTATGGTTGTATTCTTCTTTGTTCATCTCAACTTCACTACTTTCCTCTTCTTCATCTTTTTGATTGGTACTAATCATAGTGCATGTAACCAATCTATTTTTAGGATTAAATCATTTTTCATAAACTCCTAGCATTTATTTCAAGGCTTCATCATCTTTGAAAAACTCCAATGATGCTTCACAAGTTGTATCAATCAATTCCAAATTCTTCAAGGTGAGAGTTTTTTTACGATTACACATGATAGTGTTGATGTTTAGCAAGGATCTTTTCGTTGCTTACACAATCTTAGAAGGGAAATATCCTAAACCACTTTTTTTCTCTTGTGTATTAGGTTTTATAGGAACATGAATTCCTTGTTATTTCTTTCCACATCCTTTTCCACTATAACCAAGTTATTTCATGAACTCATAGCCTTTTCCATAAATTCTTTCTATTTCTTTCAATTTTGGTGGTTGTTGATAATGTATCTCATCAAAGTTCTTTGTATAAATTGTGTCTTCTTCTAAGGTAGATGAGGTAGACGCTTGATCTTTCAAAATTTTCATTGACATCACCATTGGTTTTTTTTTTATTTTCATCTTCTTTATTTGTGATTATGTAGTCTCGCATAAATGAGGGTGTGAATTCTAAGGAACCTTAATCATCATCAAATAATTTTGACACTTTTTTCTATCTCCTATTTTTCCTCTTTCATAGGTTCTATTTTTTATGTTGGAATTAGTGTTCTTAGAGGAATTTTCATTCCTTTTTCAACTTGTAAGAAAATTTTAGGCTCGCAGTCTATTTCAACTTGGTATACTTTATTGTTATAGACATATTTCAAGATATGGTGCAAAGTCAAAGGAACCACATGAATCTCATGAATCAAAAGTCTTCCTAAAAGAAGATTGTATGAAAAGTCATGAGGCATAACATGAATAGGAGTTTGTAAGGTAGCCTTTCCAACTATAATAGGTAAAGTAATCACATCAAGTGATTTGGTTTCTACATTATCAAATCCTCGAATCAATAAGAAGTTGAGTTTAATTTTTTATTTTTCCATGCCCAATCTATCTAAAAGATTCATAGTGCACACATTGAGGATTGACCCATTATCAACAAGGGTTATTTTTATTCTTGTTCTATTGAATTTGGTTATTATCATGAAGGCATGATGTTTCTTTCTCATCTCCAAGGGAGGGAGCTCATGTTGATGAAAGGTAATGTCCACATTAATTGTATTCATTCCTTGTATTAGAGTTGCCTCATCATTTGCATTTGTATTAGAAGGGATCACAACTTATTGTAAGGATGTTTAAAGCATGGTGTGATAATTAGAGGAGTTTTGAATCAAGTCTAATTGGGAAATATTTTGCAGGAGTATCTTAAGTTGTTCAACAAGATCATACTCCTTCCCACTATGCAAAGGAAAATGAGGAGCACTAGGAAAGATGGGATTAAGAAAAGGTAAAGATGTTGTAGTTAGTTATTTTGGTTGTGGATTTTTTCTATTGTTATATGTATGAGCAATGGTATTATGACTTGTATGCTACAAAACATTGTTCTTGGGTGGTTCAATAGTGTAAACAATTTTGTTTTGAGTTTGAGGTTTGTGTGAAGATGGGTAAAGGATAAGTTGAGTTTGAATCACATTAACCTCTCTTGGTTTTGGTTTGTCATGACAATAGTGGATGAACCTTGTGAGATGAAATCCTCAAGGTATTCATCTATTATGCCAAAGTCATCACTACTAAAAGGCTTGGGGGTTAGGTTAACTTGGAAAAAGATATTTGACATAGTCAAACAACTATACTTTCTCCAAATGGCTTATCTGTTTGCTCTTGTTTTTGTTTTTTTTGTTTTTCTAATGGACATGCCAAATGTACTCCAATCTAATTGGACAATGAAATAATTCTGAAAATGTAAAGTGAAAAAATATAATTCTCTCCAAAATTGCAATGAATGTAAAGTATGCTACTTCTAATGATTCAAATGTAACAAAAACCATGAAAATTGAAACAAAAAGATTTTAACAACAAATAGAAGCTTATAAATAGGGAATTTAACTGTTTAAAATGTAGTTCAAAATCTACACTGGCACTAATTCACCCAAAGGGGCGTATGAGTCCTAGTGGGGATTTTTTTTCAAAACTTTCAAAAAATTTCAATTGATTTTTTTCCTTTTTATGTTGTATGATCTATAACCTAGGTGAAAATACATATTTTATATGATTTTCAATGACATGAGATGCAAAAATGAAAGCTATATGAATTTTCACTAATGAAAATTTTGAAAACCCTAGAATTCCAATTAACTAATTCAATGTTAATGCAAGAAAGATCTAGGATGATGATGCACTCCAAATTAGAATTATAATGTTCTAAATGCAGGTCCACCAAAATGAAACAATGAAAAATTGGGTAGGTACTTTCATATGGTTTAGGACATAGAGCACACCCACTTTCCAATTATTTCATTCGAGGAGAACCTTAGAGATCTCAATGCAAGGGAGAAAGAGATAATACAATAGGGTTATCCTAGGATGTGACTAAAGATAACTAGGGGTTCACCACTAAGCTAGGGCTTGGAAATAAAAATGTAATGCAAGGTGTAATACTCAACCCTAATATGATGTAATATTTAAATAAATGACCTATCAAAATAGAGAAATGAGATCTCAAAAATATGCACCTAGAAACCCAAGATAGATTGGAATGAGCTCTAAATTGCTAGAAAATCTAAAATTTTGGCCTACTAGGAATCATATGCCAATCTAGACATATCAGTACTAGATCTAGGTTTTTGTACAAGAACATGTTTCTAGAAAAAGGGTATCTGAATCTATAAAAATCTACAAAAGCACCTATAGTTGGACTCATACACCACATCTAGCATATCGATTTCATTCCAATTTTTTAGGAATTTAAATATTAGATTTGTAGTTCACACCTGCTTTATTCTCCCAAATTGATTTTTGGATCTAAATTTATAAAAATACCTAAAAAATAGATTATAGATTTGATTTGATTATGAGGGGTTTTCCTCGGTCAAACACCTATTTGGTAATTAAACCTTGATAGAAACAATGATATATGCATGCAAATAGGAATGTAAATCCTAACCTTAAGTGTTTCTAAGATTAAGAAATTTGAAATGCAATGCAACCCTATTCTAATGTGCAATAATGAGATGAATGAATGAAATATGAAGATGAATGACTCACTTTGAGAGATCTATAATCACCCAAAATAAACCCTAATAATGCTTCTACCTTCCTTAGGCTAAATGTAGAGTGATAAAGGAAGATGAAATCACTTAGGAAACAAGTCATTCAGCTTGACTTGATGGCTAGTTGCATCCCCCCAACCTATAATCCATGATGATTCACCATAGACAACCATGATCAACCCTTGAAAATGCTAGACATTGAATGAAAGTGAGCTTAAAGACCCACAAAAACACTTTAATGTTATTCCAATACTTCAACTTTGCTTTCTTTTGAAACTTGAATGCTCTTGTGAAAGAATGCTTGGATCTTGAAATTAATCTTGAAAATGTTTTCTTAGATGAAATAATGAATTAGAAGCTTTCTTGTATAGGCATTAACACCTAATTTACTATTATTCAGATCTCAAAAGCTGACATCAACCAAAATTTTGAATTAAAAGTTGATTTTCCTACTTAAACCCTAAAAATATCCAAATGGGACTCATACTCTAGCCTTGGAATATGGGTCCCACCTAGGGGGACTCATATGCCTAAGGTGGCATATGAGTCTCACTCTATATTTTTGGGGTGGGTTGTTAAAACTTTGAGTGTTTTTGTGATTTTGTCAGGTTTTTAGCTAAAACAAGACTCAATATCTAAAATAATGGGTCTTTGGGGCCTAGTAATGATGATTTAAAGGGTAATTAATGCAAGGGTACCAAAATAGGTTCAAATTAGGCAAGGAATTGTACTATCTCCAAGAAAGGAGTACAATTTTTGTTGCCATATTTCTTGTTAGAAAAAATAATGGGGAAATTAGGCTTTGTGTAATTATAGGGATCTAAGTATGGCCTCCATAAAGGACCATTATCCCCTCCCTTTTATGGAGTAGATTGTATGAAAGGTCAATGGGTCATAATATTTTCTTTTTTGGATGGTTTCTTAGGCTATAATAAAATTCTAGTTCAAAATCCAATCAACATAAGACAACATTTACTACAAAGTGTTAGGGATAGAGATGGCAGATCTAACAATTAAATGCAGATTTAATAAATAAATCAGAGAAACTAAAACATTCACAGAATAAATCATAACACATAATTTAACGTGGTTCACCCAATTCTGGGCTACATCCACCAAACCACAGCCATCCAATACTTTTATTATCCAGTGAAAAACCTATTACAATCTTTCAAATAATCGCATTTTTCATCATACTGAAATACCCATTCGAACCCCTTTTTACCAAGCTTAGAAGCTTCCAGATTTTTGGGTTCTACAAAAACGGGGGGCCAGGGTGTACAGTATACCATGGGCTATACAGTATAGCATGATCAGTCGCCACATACCAACAATCTCCCACTTGGAGACTGATCAGGCTCCACACCACCACAATCTCCCAC
>VDFB02345624.1:0-36156 GCA_007258455.2 Sequoia sempervirens | reverse complement strand
CCACTTTTTAGTAATTCAAGTTTAAAAGATGGATCGGTGTTGGTCATTTCCTTTATAAAGTGTGATACAGCTTTGTGCTTTTACCCTTCATGTTCGCATATCTATTTCTTGTGTTATTTCTATTGTGTTGACTCATTGCTACATGGTCTGGATTATTCCTTATGGAACCTTCCTACCATGACTGCACCATCATGATAGCCTAAAATATTTTTTGGAACAAAGATTATATTCTGAAGAACAACAAAAATGGGTTACTAAGATGTTGGGATATAATTTTGAGATTGTATATAAGAAAGAGAAGTAAAATGTTGTGGTAGATGCACTATCAAGGAAGGATGATAAGGATGAAGCTTTATCGTGTTCCCTTTCAATATTACAAGAATATTGGGTAGAAGAAGCCAAAGAAGACTGGAAAAATGATGTGGCTAGTAGTAATCTCATTCAACAATTACAGAATGATCCTAGTAGTTTAGATAAGTATTGTTGTAAGGGAGATCATTTGTGGTATAAGGAGCGATTGTACCTTCGCAAGAATTCCTCTCTCAAACAAAAGATTCTCATAGAGCTACATGAGTCTCTAGTGGGTGGTCATTTAGGATTTTTGAAGACATATCATCAAATCAAGAAAGAATTCTTTTGGAAAGAGCTAAAAGGGGATGTTCAAAATTTTATCGTAGAATGTTTGATTTTTCAATGAAATAAAGGGGAGACAATTAATACACCTAGTCTCTTGCAAGCCCTAGTTATTCCTAGCAAACATTGAGAAGAGGTATCCATGGACTTCATCATAGGGCTTCAAAGATCTAATGGTAAGAATTCCATTATGGTGGTAATGGATTGCCTCACTAAATATGCACATTTTATTGCATTATCACATCCTTTTTTTAGCAAGCATAGTGGGTAAAGCATTTTTCAATAATATTCAAAAGTTACATGTTATACATAAGGTTATTGTTAGTGACTGTGATCTTATCTTTACTAGTAACTTTTGCATAGATTTATTCAAATGTTTGGGTACTCAATTAGCTCACAGTTCTTCATACCATCACTTGTCGATGGGGAATTAGAGTTGTTAGTAAGTGTTTGGAAGGATATCTACATTGTTTCACTTCAGATGAATAGTCTCAATGGGTAGATTGGATACCATTAGTAGAATGGTGGGGTATGTGCAGGATCATCATGGAAAAAATAGGCCCTTAAGTGGCAAAAAATTTAGAAAAATCCGAGTTAGGCAACTTGACATAAAATTTGAATAAGTTATCTATATTATTTCCAAAATCTAAGAATAGAATATGTATCCAAATTGAATGTAGTTTCCTAAACTACTAGGTTTTCTTAAAAAAAAAAAAATCTATTTGGTGAAATTTTGGAAATTTCAATCGCATTGAATGCTTAAATTTAGGGGAAAAAATAAGTAGGTAATGCATTAGGCCACCTAACCACAATAAAATGATAATATTATTTTACAATAGATTTAGATATAGAAGTAGAGGACTCATGCCCCAATCACGTGCATAATTTTTTTAGCAATTTTTTCCAAGTAAATAATTAATTATGAATTTTTTTTTATTACAATTTTTTTTAAATATAAAATCATGTCTAACCACACGAACTTGGTCCAAGGAATTAAAATTCAATTTTCTTTTAATCCTATGATATCTGCGAAGCATAGAATGTTTGTCTTGTTTGAAGTTATAGATGTTTTTCAATCAGCCTATCAATCAGGACTTTAGTCATAAATTGAATAAAAAATGAATAATAATTACTTATTAAATTCAAAGCAAAGAATAATTTATATCGGTGGAAATATGAGAATCTCCTTTAAAAACCCTTTTTGTTTCATCAATTTTGGGTAAAAAAATAGTCATCAGCCACATACCCATCATATTGCCACTTTTTGGCCCATCATGATCCTGCACATACCCGGTGGTATAACACTTCATTCCATAGTTCATAAAAATGTCTCCATTTATGGAGTTGTATGAATATCATCCCCCTTCCATCACATCATGATTGAAGGTGTCACCAAGAGTTCATGCTATGGAGGACCGCATGATTCATCAACAAGTACTTTCAGGACCTAAAGAGAATCTATCTATGGCACAAAACTAGATGAATCAGTAGGCAGACAGACATCATAATGAAATAAGTTTTTATGTTGGGGTTTGGGTTTTCTTGATATTGCAACCTTACAGGAAAATGTCACTAAAGCAGCAATCAAAGAATAACAATTTGTCTCCAAAATATTATGGCCCATATCAAATCATGCAGAAGATAGGTTGTGTTTCCTACAAGCTTCAATTGCCATAAAAAAAATATACATTTAGTTTTACATGTTTTTGTTTGAAGAAGGTAATTGGGAATAATATCCCTACTTAGAAAGTATTACTAGAGCTTGATGAAGAAGGAAGAATCATATCAGAACCAGAATGTATTCTTTAAAAACACACAAGGAAGCTAAGGAATATAACACTCACTCAATATCTCATCCAATGGAAAAATTTACTAATTGAAGATGCCACATGGGAGGACGAGGAGTTCATCCAAAAGCATCAAAAATTTCCTAGCATTAAGGACAATGCTTATCTAAAGAGGGGGCATCTTATGCCCTTAATATTAGAGTATATTGGGTTATGAATAGTCATCTTGCAGCCATCTTAACTCCTAATTAAGTCATATTATCAATATTATATTGTTATTTAATTGATTAGGTCATCCTAGGACTTATATACGGTTGTCTACGTCAAATTGGGTGATATCATAGGCATAAATAGGTATATACAGGAGGTTGTGAGTCTTATTTCATCATCATATTGCGAATTGTGTTCTCATTGGAGATTTTAGAGGTTTCCCCCTTGAAGTTTCTTGTTATTCTTAGTTATTATCAAGTATGTTTAGCATATTTCATATCATATTCTTCTATTGTGCAAGTTATTTCATTATAGGTTTTTTATCATATGACAGAAGAAGTTGTGTTCACCAATGTGTGAACTACGAAGTAGTGTTGTCTAGAAGAAATGAGGCTACTTCATATTTCTCTGCAATGAAGTTTCTAGTGTTGTGGATCTAAGAATTTTATTATAATGGTTGTATCTAACTTCCCTTGAAGTTTCATGAGTTGAGTTGCTTGGAAAGGTTGTCTAGTGTTTTAGATGTATGTGCCAGTATGTCTAGTTGCACAAAATGAAGGTGGTCTTGAGTTTTAGGTCATTGAAATGGTTGTGCTGAATATTATGATGGTGTTGGAGTATTTTTGGATGTTGTATGAATATCATGGAGTTTTTTTGTATAGTCCACAAGATGTTTTTGAACCTTGAAAGGTGTGTTTGGTGTCTCTTGTTAGTGTTAGTGCAGGTTTGGATGACTTGGTGTGTTGACACTAATTGCAAAGGATAATTGTTGCTAGATGAAGTATTGAGAAGTGCATATATTTGGGTCCCAATTAAGTAGTGGTTGGTTTGGCTTCACTTCTTTATATTGTGGAAGTGCTTAGTGCCAACCTATTTGGTATTACATGGTAGAGGTGTATATGTTTGATTAAGGCTAACATAATTGAGATTATTTTAGGTCATAGAGGGTATAAATGCAAGGTGATTTTTTGTGTGTATTAAGAGTGAAGTGTGTGGTGTGAAAGATGTGAAAGTGATCAAGGTTTTTGATCTAAGTACAAGCCTAAATTCCTATAACTTCCTAATGTAGTGATGAGAAGGTGTCTATATTTTAGTCTATTTGATGTGTTGTTTGTGCTTCAATGGAACTATACCTTTGACATATGAAAGATGCATTGTTAGCTGTTCAAATTAGTAGTGTTCCACCCCTTCTTTCTTCCTTCTTTTGGACAGTGAGTCCTTTGGAAATGAACCTTTCTTTGTCTTTCTAGGTAGTGAGCCCTTGGCAGTGAGACTTATTGTTTTCAATGTTGTAATTCATATATTAGTGAGATAATCCTCATTGTTGTTTTTCCCTTCTTATGTTTTCCATGTAAATCTAGTGTTCTTATGTGTTTGATGTGTATACATTACCGTTTTACATGTTTACATGTTGTTAGTGCAATTTAAGGTTTTTATGGTGGATAGGGATTTAAGATCTAATGTAGATCTGAATGGTAATAAGGTTTTTTGATGTTTTAAAAGAATATAACTGATTCACCCCCCTCTCAGTTTTCTTGTTCATTATAATAGACCTTGGATTCATACCATGAAGGGAGTCTCATCTACTCTTCACTATGAGATGAAATATAAATATAATAAAATTATATATGTGATAAAATCAAATGAATAAATTGATAGTTCACCAATCGAAGTTGAACATAAAACTTCCAACTCTCTTAATACTTTGATTTCATATTCAAAATTTGAGCAATTAAATTCCAATGATAATGATACTATGAATGCACTCTTGGGTGATGATTGGGTCTCATTAGATTTTACACCTCATTTCAATGTGCAATCCAAAATATCGTAGTCAAAGTCTAGAGTCATACAAATCATGATCATGATATTGCTTTATCTTCAAACATATGTTTTGTTGATGATTGGGGTTCATTAGATTTTACACCCTCCTTTATTAGAGACTACAAAATATCACAATCTAAACCTAAGGAGTCTTTTACCTCATTTGCGCAATTGAGTTCTACATCAAAAAATCTAAAAACATCACCCCATGATGTTGATGGGGGCTCTCTAGCTTTCATCCCTCATGTGTTGGTGATGCCTAACTTGGAGAAACTTAGAAATTATTTTCATTCTTGTGAAAGAATCAATTCTTCTCATAAGAATTTAGAAAATAAGTCTAAATCTGAGTTGGAAGAATGTTATGGGCTTGGATAAAAAATACTTTCTAAAATGGAGATAAGGAAAGAATATAACAAGGAGTTAAGGATCATGTAAATTCTATACTATATATATCAAAAATGGGTTTATGTTTACAACCTTCTTCTCCATCTTCATCTCATCTACCATCATCTACTATATTTAAAACATAATTTGGTAAGAAAACAACCTTTTCTTCGCAAGATAGAAACTTGTCTTCTATACCTTTATCAAAGCAAGAGCATACTTTTCTGAGTCTTATCAAAGCCCACTTGATTAATCTTCCTCCTCCAACATGTAATTTTTTTTATAAAAATAACTCATTTTGTGCACATAATTGATTGCATGGTCATTCCACCAATGAATATCAAGCCTTGAGTAACAATTTAATGATTGTGGTGCTCTTCCATGCATTAATGCATCTAATCACTTTAAAAATAATGATTTTTATTGTATGGTGTTTATCCTCACTATGTGGCATTTTTAGCTTCATTTTTTTTCCGGTTTCCATTCATGGTGGTATAATATTAATTGAAACCATATTTTCTATGGTAGCAACATGATAGTCTCTAGTGTGGTTGTCCTTGTGTCTACACTTGGGGAGCAAGGCTAACTAGTTTTGGAGGTGTGCATTCTCCTTGAGGATACCCTCTTCATATATTATTTCCTTAAAATGCCAACATAGAAAGTATGTTGACATTTTAAGGGGGTAGCATATTACCCCAATCCATTCCATAATCTTGTGAGATTTGAATTATTTACATACTATTTTGGTGGTGGCATTGTTTATAATGTCTCATGAGGCATGGTTATCAATTTTTCCCGTGTGATGTTGAGCATTATTTCGTCCCCCGTGACATTAAACTTTTGTGCACTCCCTGATGTGATTTTAATCCCTTACGATGTTAAATGTCCCCCACGACATTAAACTTTTTTGTGCTCCTTGAAGTGTGATTGGAAAAATATTCTATGGATTTGGCATAATGAGGCTTGTTGTTTCATGAATTTTAGTTTTTTTACATGGCCACCTACCATAACACATCTTGCTTGCTAGTGGAGCCATGTGTTTCATGAGTGATTTAACATCCTTTTGAGAACACCCTTTTGTTTAAACAACACATTCGATGGACAACATATGGTATTTGAGACAAATTTAAGAGTGAGGTCTCTTTACCTTATTGACTTGAATCCTTTTTAGTACTAAACCTTGTGTATGGTTTTATTGTGTTTGTATTGTTTTTCTTATATTTTTATGTGTCTACTTTGTTTCTTTGGTGTGTTCGCCTTGTGTCCTTCATGTGTTTACTTTGTATATTATGTGTGTCTATTTTGTGTATTCTTTGTATACAATGTGTTTTCTTTGTTTATTCTTTATATACAATGTATTTTATTTGTACATTCTTTGTGTATTATGTTAAAATATACTTCATTGATTGTTCTTCGAATGTCTTATGTGTGAGTGAATATTTTCTTGTCTTATGTGCAAGCTTATCTTAACATTGTGAATTGATGAGATCTTAAGTTGGGGGCTTGCAAACCCCTCAACTTGGAGTCATCTTTCCTTTTCGGTGTTTCTATTTCCTTTAGTGTGAGTATGAGTGTAAATTTATACTCTCACTAAAGTGGGGGCTAAATGTAGCATTCAAAATTGTCACCCTTGACAATTTCACACTAGGTTTTTCTCCCTCCTATGTGCTTGGACCTATTTATGCATTAATTTCCTATTTTTATAAGCATTATTGGAAAATAAAACATGGAAAATCTAATTATGCATTTAATGTTCCCCCCCACTTTTAGACCCTAAAAAAGGTGGCTCTAGTCTAGGGCACATTGCACCCTAGACCACCTAATTTGGCCCCAAATTTGAATATGTTGGTTTCAATAATTTATTATTTTAATTTCCAATTTCAAATGTTGGCTATTGGTATTTAATTTTAAATTAGTCACAGGTAGTCAAGAGTAGAAGTATTAATAATTTTAGCAACATTATTACAACACTTTCATTAATCAAGTTCAAGCATACAAGTCATCAAGATGAAGGAAGCAATTATGTTCAAGGACCTATCATGATCAATCATGCCAAATCATGGAGATGTATTGACTTGTCGTCTACATGTTAGTTGCAACAATCTATTATGTTTTATGACTGAACCATTTTCACATCTATAAAAAAATCAAGGCATCCATCATTCAACTGGTGTGTGTAATCTCTTCTTCAAGGTAACATAATTATCATTTATCATTTATCAATTTCAATAAATTATTTGTTTTTGTTGGCAACACAAGGGTAGACAACTGAGAGGGGGGTGAATCAGTTGTCACATAAATTATAAATATTAAACCTATTCTTAGATCTGATAAATAAGCATGCAAGCATAAACCATCTTCACATCAGAAACACACATAACACAGATGTTTTTTAAGTGGAAACCCTATTAGGGGAAAAACCACGGTGGAGGTTAGTCCACAAGATTATACCCTATTAAAAGTATAAAAGAATTATAAATGGGGAATGCACATGCATTTAGGCACACTACCTAGAGCTCACTGCTCAAATACAAAAAGGCTTACTGCCCACAGGAAAACACACTGTCTTACAAAAACATTCTGATTGCATCTAGAAGATTTTGAACTGAGAAAAAAACATCTGCTAATGCCTGATTATAGTTTTGGTTATGCACATCTACTCACTCTTCTTCATACTTTATGTTTTCCTTCAAAAGATTAGATCATTATTTGCACACAACACTACCACACTTCACACACCATGCCTTCAAATGGTATAAAAAATCAATCATATATATCCACAACTAGGGATAACATCATCTACATGTCGGCTTTAACAAAATACAAAATGTGTACAAACTGTCAGCCCAATCCATAAACAATTTTCAATTTGCACCAACCAATGTTTTCCAAAACATAGTGAGGTTACAAAAAAACATCCTCGAACATGAAACACCTTCAAAAATTATGCCTCAAAGATCCACAACATGCTACAATCACCCTGTCAGCCATGATCATGAAAAACATGAACTCGCAAAAGAAAATCACCAATCATGAGGACAATGATCAATGTGGATGTACAACACAGATAGAACACAATCTAGAAACATCCACAAGCATCATGAATCACCACAAAAGCATCCGCACAACTCAAATTACTAGAATCGCATCATCTTCTTTTAGGAACACAGACTGAAGCAATAGAACAACTGTTAGAACATAGATGCTCATAACTCAGTCAAATCTTCATGCAGATCTCTAAAGCTTTGTGTGGATAAAATAGATATACTTGAAAAAAAACACTTTGATCCTCAACCTCTAATCATCAATATACTGAGCTAGCCATCATATTGAACTTCACTACATCACTGACAACCTGCAACTTATTTTATTACAATTTTCTCAATATCCTCGATATATACAACCTTAAAGACATTAATGCCAATAGTGTGGACATCAATGACAACCACATATCAGCAACATCCAACAATCTCCCCCTTTGGAATTGATGGCAACACATGATGTGAAAAACACCATCAATGCAACTTTCTCTTAGCTCTTCCTCCCCCTTAGATTCTGACTCTTTTCTCCTTAACTCTTTCATGGTTTTTCACATGACTCTTGTCCCCCTTTGACATCAATGACAAAGATACACATTATCTTCTCTAAACCACATTTTTGAACATCTAACTGCTCCCCCTGAGTAGTAGCCACTACAACATCAATATGAATCAAGATATGACTATGAAATGCACTAACTGATGCAAGTCAATGCATCTTAATTCTTATTAGGAGGGGTAATCACCCCTAGCTTCCCTCTGAGATACTCAAAAGTATCCTAAGGCAAGGGCTTGGTAAAGATATCTGTAATCTGTTCCTTAGTGGGCACATACTCCAATCTAACTTCCTTTTCACTCATCTTCTCTCTAAAAAAGTGAAACTTGATAGATATGTGCTTGGTTTTTGAATGCAACACCAGATTCTTAGAAATGTTAATTGCACTTGAATTATCATAGAATATATCAATAGGTTCATCATACACAATTATGATATCTTTTAGCATCTACTTCATCCACTATACTTGAGTACAATTGTTAGCAACAACAATGTATTTTTCCTCTGCAGTAGATAAAGAAATGGCATTCTGCTTCTTACTTAACCATGAAATTAGCTTCTTTCCCAAGAAAAATGCACCACCACTAGTACTCCTTATATCATTCACATCTCCTGCCCAATCAGCATCAGTAAAGTCACTCAAAGTAAGGTCATCTCTTTTAGGATACCATAGGCCAAAATCAACTATCCCCTTCAAGTACCTAAAAATCCTCTTCACTGTTGTCACATGAGATTCCTTAGGATCAGCTTGAAATATTGCAACAATGCATACAACATTCATGATGTCAGGTCTAGTTTGAGTCAATTTGAGAAATCCACCAATCATGGATCTGCATCTAATCTAATTTTTTTTAGGAGAATCATCATCTTGTGTCAACTTACATCTGATCACCATAGGTGTACCAACTAGCTTTGAGTCTTTCATACCAAACTTCTTTAGCAATTCTTGCACATACTTGGACTAACATATAAAGATCCTTTTATCTAGCTAAGTAATTTGCAATCCCAAAAATAATTTCATTTCTCTAATCATAGACATCTCAAACTCACTCTGCATCTCATCAGCAAACTTCATGCACAAACTATCATCTCCTCCAAAAATGATACCATCAATAAAGACTCCAACAATCAAATATTTATCATGATCAATCTTGAAATACAAATTACTATCAGCAGTATCTTTAATAAATCCAAGCTTCAACAAATAATTGTCCAATCTAGCATACCATTCTCTTGGGGCTTGCTTGAGTCCATACAATGCTTTCTTCAACCGACAAGCCATATCTCCTTGATCAGTCAATTCAAATCCATTAGGTTGCTCTATATACACTTCTTCTTCCAATTCACCATTTAGAAATGTTGACTTGACATCCATCTAATAAACCTTGAAATTTTTCTAAGCAGCATAAGCAAGAAATAGTCTCACAGCTTCAATCCTACCAATAGGAGCAAAAGTTTCTTCAAATTCAATTCCTTCCATCTGAGAATATCCTTTACACACAAGTCTTCCTTTGTTTCTAACAACTTCACCTTGCTCATTTATTTTGTTTTGAAAGACCCATTTAGTTCCAATTACATTTTTGTCCTTAGCTCTAGGAACAAGAATTCATGTATCATTCTTCTCTATTTGCAGTAGTTCTTCTTTCATTGCTTCCACCCAATGTTCATCTTTACATGCTTCATTGACACTATTAGGCTTAGTCTTTGAGATCAAACAGTATTCTTCTGCAATTCTTCTCCTAGTTTGAACACCTTTCTTCTTATCGCCTATAATCTTCTCTTCTTAATGATTTAGTCTTACATACCTTGGAGTCGTAGGATGTTCTTGAACTTTAGGCTTTTGTGATATCACTTCTACACTTTCACTAGTTCCTTCCTCTTGATTTTCCCAATTCATCGAAATGATCCGAACTTGATTTGAAGTCTAAACTTTTTTTCCCTTAGCTGAATTGTCATTCTAATCATCTGAATCATATCCACAGGTTCTGGATGGTCTAATTGTGTCTTCATCTACCTTGACATTAGCACTTTCAATTACTTTCCTCAATCTCTTATTGTAGCACCAGTAGGCTTTACTTTTAGTAGAATAACCAAGAAAGATTCCTTCATCACTTCTAGCATAAAACTTTCCTATATCTTCATCTCTTTTGATATAGCATTTACTCCCAAAGATTTTGAAGTGTAGACATGGAAAATATACTGACATACTTGATCCTCATTATTAACACCATTTCATCCTAAATCATCCCTCAGTCTAACCATTTAATCAAATACCCTTATTTTATTAAATTCATCAATCTTCTCTCTTAATTAAATAAATCATTTTATTTAATTAAGTCATTCTCCTTTGTTAATTAAGTCAATCTACCTGATCTAATTAACCCTATTTCCATATTTAATTAAATAAATCAAATTTATTTAATTAATCTCTAAATTTTAACTATTAAATTAAACCTTGTTTAATTTAAGCTAACCAATCACCCCCTTTAGTTAAATAAAACAAAATATTTATTCAACTAAGTCTAAAATCACATTCTTCTCATCTTTGATTTAAATCAAACTATAAATCTAAGTCAAATTTGTCACATCATCTAATCTCTCATTAAATTAATTCACCCTTAATTAATTTAATCCTAATTCATCTCTCATCCTCCAACTTTTGCCACTTGCACATGAAAATGGATTTAATTCATTTATTAAATCTTTATTTTCTCTCAACATGGCATAATAGAGAATATTGCCTCAAATTTGAATTCAAATCCAAGTGGACTTTGTCCTTCAAACAAGACATTTATTTCATCTTTGCATTGAGCCAAGTGGCATTTAAGACATTCCTTTTTCCCTCTTACATGTCATTTCATAATTGTCAAATTCCACCTAAATGCATTTATGGACACATTCATCAAAATGTGCACATCCTTCATCCATCCATCTCTTGACAAGTGGCACCTTGCCATTGGTTGAAAGTTAGTCCCACATTTCTCCATTTTGGGCATTTCTCCCTCTTGGCTTTCTATAAATAAGAGGCTTCTTTACTCATTTTATCATCCACAATCTCAGAAAACTTACTATACTCAAATCCATACTCAAGCTTTAGCCTTTTCATCCATTTTATCAAAGCATAGCTAGGTTATTGTAGGTTTTTCATCTTGTAGCTTTATTGAATCTTCAACAAAGTGGATCACTCTTCATCACCAATCAACATTGCATCATTGGAGTTGGGAAAGGGAAAATTTTCACATCAAATTGGCACCAATTGCTCCATGGGATCAAGAGTTTGCTTGTTTAATTAGGATTCAATCTCTTTTTATTGCATTCTTATTATTTTCTTCATCTCATTTCCTAAGTTAAGCTTTTGTGAATGGATTTCATGGGGAACTTAGATTATAACTTGCATTTAAATATTCTAATGAGTGTGTTATTTGTGTTTTATAGGTATTAGGATCTTGGTTCACACATTTGGCTCTAGAAGGAGGACAAACTAGAAGTTTAAATCATGTTTTTTTATCAAAATTCTATGTTTTCTCTATTTTTTGTGTGTCAATAGGAAACTTCGTTGCTAGCAAACCAACATCACAATTTAGAACCGTTGGCATCCCAGCATCACCATATAGCCCCGCTACAAACTCCAAACAGTGATGCTCAAGTGTTCCCACCTAGAATTCAAAATCTCAAACTACATCGTTGGGCATATTCTCACACGCTAGAAATTTTAAATTTTAAACTCCACCACTGATAAAAAGAGCGACATCTTAACGGTCTTTGTCCCTACTATAGAGCGACACTGACTGGTAAGCGGTGCTATATAGCACTACTAGAGTTTTCAAACTGCACTGCCTGTGCAGGTTCCACCACTGAAGGGAAGTAAAAAGTGAAACTTAGTTTTATGACACGTGCTTTTTTTCAAATTTTGATCATTTGGATTGTTATCTGATTTCTTGACCTCTATTTTTGCAGATTTAACTAGTTTCTTGTAGGTTGACATGATCAAAGGTGAAGGAGAAAAGAGGCATAATGACATCATTCTTTCATCATGCCAAGTGTTTTTGAACACTTTAAGTGTTTGTTTAACACTCTTAGAGAATTCACAACTTCTCTTAAGAAAATTTGTTATCTTCCATACTTAGGACCTACTAGATTTATTTTGGGCTCTAAAAAGAACATTTCGATTTTCACAACAAAGGGCTTAAAAGGAAATTTAGGATAAACTTACTAGAGTTGGTTTTTGGATTTAACAATTAAACAAGGCAATTTTCACATCTCCTTTGGTGCCTAAAAAGAATTTGCTTTTTCTTTATGGATTTAAAAAGATGTATGTGCTTCTCTCACACCACACGATAATCTTGAGAATCAAAAGGCTTTTAGGTGGTCTTAAGTTGGGTAAATTAATTACCTCCACACTTCATTTTGGGATTAAAATTGAACACATCTTATGAGTGTGAGTGGAACATATTGTGTGTATTCTCTCTTTGTTTCTCAACAAAGATTGATCAAACTATGAATATGTTTGCTCACTTTTTTTTATCTTAGAGGGCCTGCCTTGTGGGAAAAAGTACTCACCCAAGGGAACGACCCAATTGCTAACACACTAAAGCTAGGTGTATTTTCATCCAGGATATAAAAGTGTGTACTAGAACAAAGACTAGTATCATGTGGTTGGTCCTGACGAGAAGGGTAGCAATGGTCTCTCATTGCATGTGTCAATCTCCACAAATGGAAAGTCTAAATTATAACCCTTGTGTAGAAAGGCCAAAATCCCTATCTATTTGTTGGTGCAAGAATGTTCATTCTAAAGATGCCCCACACTTTTATGGCTTTTAGTAGAGATGGAAGGTATTCCATGGGAGATTCATGGATACTTATGCTTGGCTTCCCCAAAAGAAGTGTTGAGTCATGGAGGGGAGCCAGTGGGGTCAAGCATCTAACCATCTGTTGAAAGTAAGTGTAGTTGGACTTGTCCAAGTGGGGACTCAACAAATATTTTCTCAAATATCCATAGGGTTGTGATTGTTCTTGAAATCAAAACACATTGCTTGATCGAAAACATTGGAAAACAAACATTTAACATGAGCATCAAATCTCAAACCCTTTAGGAGAAGCAAATATTTTTGAACGAATTCACATTCCCTTGCTTTCCCTTGGGATTCATATCCTTAGAGGTTTCTAGGAATTTGAATTTAATCTCAATTTTCTCCTACTAAGGTAAACATTAGGTAACTCTTGCTTTGATTTCTCTAATTTCCACATGATACACTTTGTGGGATGAGAAGAAGTTAAAACATTAGACATCTAGTTTCAAAACCTAATCAAGAAGTGTTTGTGGTAAAATGAAATCATTGAGCAAAGACTAAAGACAATTGAATTCCACACATATGTCCCAAATTATTTCATGCAAGATCAAGATCAAGAAACCAAAGGTAAAAGCTCTTAGTCCAAAAGATCACGAAAATCATCTCTCAACGGTATATGAATTCAGATGAAGATTTCTTTTTCACTTTTATAGAAAAGCTTCAAGAAACAATCCTGGTTTGTACTCATTCTATTGTTGTCAAAATCCAATTCTTTTTTGGGAATTTTCACACCTTGTCTAGAGAAAAGCATTTTCTTCAAAAACGAGATCTAGTAAGTAAGTGTCTTTTTAGGTAAACATAGGATTAAAATCAAACCCCCATCCATCTTTGAACATCACACCAAAAATCATCTCACCATCAACTCTTGAAAATCTTGGAAAAAATCCTCCATGTTAAACTTTGGGAAAATCATTTGAAACAAATCAAAAATCATGTTGTTTGATTAGACATTTGTAGATGCATCCTTCTCCACATATTTAGTCAAATTATCAAACCTTGTGAACAAGTTTATCCCTTGATAACATCCAATGTCTTGGGGTTTAGGAGTTCATAATCCAAAATCATAAACACAATAAAAAATCTTCTTGTTTGGTTAGGTGTGTTTAGATGAATCATTCTTCTCACACTTAGTCAAATTAGCATCTTGAGGACAAATTCACTCTAGGACAACATCCAACTTCTTAGAGTTGATGAGTTCACAATCCAAATCCAAATCAAATCTAATCTAATCCCAAATCAAACATCAAACATCAAATCCAAGTCCTAAATTTTAACATCTCCTTCAAGATTTCTCAAGAGTTCCAATCATCCATATCATCCACCTTTCACACATTTCACCATCATACTTTTGATCCTTAAATCATCCTATATTTTCTCTTTTATACCTAAAAGTTAGATCAATCCAAATAATTAGAGATTCATCTCTTACATTCTTAAAGATTGATCCCTATTATATGGTGCAAAGTAGATCTCAACACAAGAGGAAAATGGAAGCCAACAAAGAAACATCCACTTCAAGTGAACTAAGCCAAACAAATTCTGAAATAAATCTTGTTGGATCAAGCAACCCTCTATCTAACTTTCCTTCATCATCACAAAATCAAAAAGAGGAAGGTCAAGTGGAGGATCTTACCAATAATCCCTTTGGAATGTCACACGAGGAAATCACTGAAATGGTTCAAAATCCAGAGAATCATAAAATTATCAACATCATGATGAGACTCAATCCTTCGCAATACATGCTTAAATTAGCAAAGCAAGGGGCTAAACTCCCCTCTGACTTTGATGTGAGCACCATTGTGGAACCATCTTTTTGGGTCATGCCCCCAATCTCATCCACCATCCCCATTTCATCTACACCTCCATTCCAAAGTATCACTCAAAACATCCCACAAATTACATCATCTATTGCTCCAATGCAACCCATTGTCAACAAGGGAAATGCATTTCTCAATGCATTGCAAACACATCCTCTCGTAAAAAATTAGGAGTTTGATGTGAACACCATCTTGGGGCAATCCATCCCACAAAATCCATCATATATCCCGCTCACCTTTTATGATCCTAATGATTCATCATCATCATTTCACACGACACCTCTCCCCATAACCTCGGAAGGAGGAGGAGACATATTTGGACTAGGGGGCATCTTTGACACTACATCTACATCATTCCCCCAAGGGAGTATGCCACTCACATTTCCACCACTTCCTCACTTGTCACCGATATTGACATCACCTCTTGGTTTAGGGCTTCCCCCTTTACCAAATATTAATCAACAAAATCAAATCAACCCGCTAATCGCTAATCAAAATATCTTGTCATTGATATTGCAACAACAGATGACAGCCATCCCAACAATGCAAGTCACTACCATCACATCATCAACCATCCCCCAAGTATCTCAAAACATGGTCAAGGACCAATCGTATCAATCACACCATCCACCACCATAATCCCAATCATCAACATGATGGTGTCTCTCATCACCACAACAAGCATCATTCCAAATCCACCTCCCCGCCACCGCCACCAAACTCAAACACATCAAACCAATATAGTATTGCATTGCAAGTCGCTCAATAGGCTTCCTATCAGAAAGAACTATAGCAAATCCAAAACTAACAAGCTGCACATCTAGTCGCTTAGCAAGTTTCCCAAGCTACTCAAGTTGCCAAAGTCACACAACAAGTGCAACAAGCACAACAAGTTGTACAAGCACAACAAGCAACTCAAGCCACTCAAGCAGTTCAGGTTGCAAAAGCTACATAAGCTGCATATATTGCACAAGCTACCCAACAAGCACAAGCCCAAGTTCATGCACAAGCACAAACTCAAGCCCAATACCAAGCTCAAAAAGTACAAGCACAAGCACATGCACAGGCACAAGCATAGTATCTTACACAAAAAAAAGTAGCCCAATAGCAAGCATATTAGCAAACACTAAAACAATACCAAGAATAGCAAGAAGTAGCTCGATTAGCAGCCCAACAACAAGCATTGTTGGTGCAACAATAGCAACAACAAGCTCAGCAACAGGCACTATTAGCACAATAACAATAGGACCAACAACAAGCATTGTTGGTACAGTAGCAATTGTAAGCATACTTGGTGTAACAAAATGTGCAAACACCATCCATCAACATACCAACCAATCCACCTATCCCACTAACAATTGAACCACCACAAAACACTTTCATCCCACCCCCTGATCCACAAATGATGTCGTATCACAAATCAAGTTGCTCTTGCAATAGGTGCTTGATTCTCTATCAAGGAAAACCACAAAAAAACCCAGCAACTTGTGTCCTTATCTATTTGACAGGAATCTTGTAATGAAATTGTTTCCAAAGGGATTTGAGATCCCAAAATTTGATAAATACCATGGGATGGGAAACCCTGAAGATCACATTAGGGGATTCTAGGTTCATTGCATGGAAGTCATGTATGACAATACTTATCTGATGCGGTTGTTTCCTAGAAGTTTGGTTGGCCAAGCCATGGAATGGTTCTCTCACCTTCCTCCAGGAATCAAAAAATTCCAAGAGCTATTAGACACATTCAATATTGATATGGATGTCAATCTAGAGGAATTATCAGCTCTGAAACAAGGGAAGAATGAATCATTTTCCTCATTCCTACAACGATGGCAATCTAATGCCAATTGGAGCAAATGGGCCATCCCTAAAGAACAAAAAGTTTGCACTATCATATCCAATCTCGAAAGAGCCTTGGAATTCCATGTCAAAGTGCAAGGTATCACCACATATGACCAATTGATCTCCAAGGTGCTCAACATCAAACGAGCCCTTATGTCATAAGGAGGATCACCTGCATATCCTAAACAACAGAGCAATCGCCCATCCACCAGTTACAATGGAAAACCTCGCACATGGGAAAAGAACCAAAACATTACCAATGATGGTGTTGTCAATGCCAAATTTTTCATCAACACCCCTCAAAAAAGCACACCCGTACCACAATAGTAACCCCAAAACCACCATCGAAACAATCATCAAGCTAATACAACAACACAACAACCAAACAATCAAGCAATCAACAATGTCAACAATCAAAGGGGACCACCCCCACAAAACAAAAATCCCACCAAGTAGAAGAACATGACCCTTGGAGAACCACTCAAGGTCATCATGAAGAAATTAATAAATGAAAACCTCATCAAGGCTCCTACCTATGATAACTACCAAGAACCAGATGTGAAACCACCCTGGTACAATGAAAATCAGCTCTGTGACTTCCACAAAATCAAAGGGCACACCACTAATAGTTACATGAGGTTGAAAAACCTAATCCAACACCTCATTGATCAAAATATCATAAATGTGGAGCAGCTAGTAGGAAATTAGAACCTCAAAATCTACATGAATTTGATGCATAACCAAAATAACAAAGGGAACAATAACACTAATAAGAGGAAAGGTACCTTCAAGAGCTTGAATCATGTGTATGACCATGTCATTGCATCCCTAGATGAATATTGTGCTACCATCACCATCAAAGGATCCCATGCTCATTGTGGAGTCACCACAAGAGGCAAAAAAATCACCATTGTAGGTTCATCTCATCCAAATAGAGCACCTGTGCCCAACCCAAGATTTGTTCCAAGTAGCTATAATGTCCTTGATGAGCTAAAAAGAGGCCAAACACAAATATCCACAATGGAGTTGCTAAAATTTCATTTGCCCACAAGAAAATCCTTGAGGAAGCATTGGCTTCATCCACTGTCCCCACAGATCTTGATGTGAAACAATTCCAAGCTATGGTTGAAAACATCATCAATCTGAATCTCCTTACATTCTCCGATCAATATTTTCTTGCTCAACCATATCACAACCATGAACTCCATTTAGAGGTCCTAGTGCATAAAAATAAAGTCAAGCGAGTCTTGGTGGATGGAGGTGCAGGTTTGAATATTTGTTCCCTCAAGCTCATTAAGAACCTGAAAATATAAGAGGATTCCATCGACAAAGGTGAAGGAATTATAATCAGTGCATATGATGATCAAGAGAGAGTGTCCCAAGGCACAATTCAACTCCCTATTCAAGTAGGGCTAGCTATCATGGAAACCACCTATTAGGTCCTGGACCTTAACTTGCCTTATAATATTCTCCTAGGACATATGTGGATCCATGCAATGCAAGCAGTAGCATCAAACTGCCATCAATGTGTCAAATTCACATATGAAGGCCAAGAGGTCACCATCCATGGAGATCCAAAACCATTCTCTTACTGCAAGAACCTAGAGGAAAAATACTACAAAATTCCTCAAGTGCCTAAAACTAATGAAGGCCCATCAACACCATACATTGATCTAGCCACTCTCCCTTCCACTTCTGCAATAGAGACACCCGCCACTCCCGCCATCCCCACCATCTTTGATATCAAAGTCATCATCTAGGAAAATGGTTGCAGAAACTATGCAATTCCCAAAAAATCTTTTGTGGTAGGAGAGTTACCACAATCTCCTAGATCATGAGGATGACTACAATCAAATGAAGCCTCCACATCCCAAACACCCACTGAAGGATATTCCAACTTCAAAAGTTAGGGAGACCTAGGCCGAGAAGTAATAGAGGAGGTCCCATCCCATCTCCTATACCAAGAAAATAGACTGGCAATCGATCTACCAATGGATGAGAGCAACAAAGGTTTGCAAATGATGCTTGTAATGGGCTATGACAAAAACCAAAAACTGGGGGAAAATGACAATGGGCTTCTAATACCCATCATTCAGGAGATGCAAATGATAAATCTTGGCCTTGGATGTACCCCTTTGAGTATAACCATACGTTGCCAAGATTCCCTAGTTAGGAAAATCAAAACTCCTTAGTAAACGATAGTTGCCCTTAGACAATTTCACCTTCGACATCACTAAGGTGTGTAGTAGTGAGGATGACAAACCTGAGAGACGTATACCCACACTTTTTGAAGACTCTAACCTCTTTATGATCAGCACCTTATCCTATGACTTCAAAAACCAACACCACGAAATCTTCCTAGTTTACCCCAACTCATCGATTATGACCAACAAGGACCGCCAATTCTCAACATATTCGAAAATGATTTGGCATTCTCAGAATTCATGGGACTACGGGATAATATTCCATGTGGGGATCACAAAGCAGGATTCATCATTGAGCTAGATACACATGCATACTATGGGGAAACGATTGAATCCCTCAGTCGCAAAAGCAAAAATTTGAGAATAATCTCTAGGTCCTTGAGTGAAAACCACACTTTGGCACTCTCCAACCTAAAAATAGTAAAACAAAAGGATGCATCCAATGGTGAAAACCTCTCTGAGGGGCCTAAGGATGGGGGATTGAATCTTCCTCTCAGAGCTCTCCATCAAAAAAATTTAGTGGTCCTAGCCAAAAAATGCAATCTGGTTAACTTGGGAATAGAGGAGACATTGCACATCACATTCTATGCATAATCATTACTATCAGAGGAATAAGAGCTCCTAGCAGCCTTCTTGAGAGAGACAGGTTAATTTTGCATGGAGTTATGTCGACATGCCCAAGCTCGATCTAGAGATTGTGGTCCATCACCTAGCAGTCTACTCTGAAGCAAAGCCTGTTAGACAAAAACTAAGGAAAATGCATCCTCATATTGCTTTATTGGTCAAGATCGAATTGAAGAAACTACTTGACACAAGATTCATATAGCTAATAGACTATCTAGAATGGGTGTCAAATTTGGTTCCTTTTTCAAAACTTGATGGGAGAATTCGAATCTACACAGATTTCAAAGATCTAAACAAAGCATGTTCGAAATATGATTTCCCATTACCTAACATTGACATGATAGTAGACATGACAATGGGACATGAAATGATTTCTCTAATGGACGGTTTCTATAGGTACAACCAAATAATGATTGCTAAAGAAGACCAACACAGAACGACCTTCACTTGTCCATGGGGGACCTACTGCTAGAACATGATGCCATTCAGCCTAAAAAATATTGGAGCCACCTACCAAAGAGCCTTGACATTAATATTTCATGACATGATCCACAAAACTATCAAATATTGCATTGATGACATACTAGCAAAACCCAGAAAGAGAAGAGATCACATAACAACCTTGAGTGCTATTTTCGATAGATTGGAGGAATATAAAGTTAGATCAATCCAAAGAAGTGCATCTTCAACATACAATCAGGAAAACTACTGGGCTACATAGTTTCAATGAGGGGTACTGAAATAGATCCTACAAAGGTCAAAGTAATCCTTGAGATGGAAGAACCCAAAACATTGAAACAATTAAGAGGCCTCAAAGGCAGGCCTCAGTGCATCCACAGATTCATAGCACAACTGGTAGACAAGCAAATCCCTTATTCTCTCCTACTTCACAAGGGAGTAGCATATAAATGAGATGAGAATTGTGATGAAGCCTTCAATAAGATCAAAGAATATATACTCACACCTCTGGTCCTAATGCCACCGATCCCAAGAAAGCCATTCATCCTTTATATATTAGCAACAACAACAACCCTCAATGCTCTTTTTGGCTCAGCATGATGAAAATGGGATAGAGAGGGCCATCTATTACATCAATTGCACAATGGTTGGGCATGAGTTAAACTACTCATTCATCAAAAAGGAATGTCTAGCAGTAGTGTTTGCTTCACAAAAAATTAGACATTACATGTTGGCACAAAAAATCAAACTCATTGCCAAAATTGACCCCCTCAAGTAATTAATATCAAATCCAATGCTTATAGGAAGGATGGCCAAGTAGGTCATGATTCTATTTAAATATGACATTGAGTACGTGGAACATAAAGCAATCAAAGGCTAGGTGATTGCAAATCAGCTTGCAAAAGCACCCATGTATTCAAAGAATCCACTCATATCAGAGTTTCTAGATGAATCCATCTTCAATCTCAACATAGCCGACCACTAGAAACTCTACTTTGATGGCTCATACATGTAGCATGGATCAGAAGCCGGTGTCTTCTTCATCACCCCACAAGGGGACTACATACCAAGGTCCTACAAATTGGCATTCCCCTGCACTAAAAACATCATAAAATACGAGGCTCTAATCATAGGTCTCAGAATAGTAGTGCAGTGACACATCATGGCCTCAGGGTATATGGAGACTCCCAGATGATAATAAATCAAGTGAATGGTGAATACCAGACCAAGGATGATAAGTTGACTCCATACAAAAGGTTTTTAGAGAGCCTCAAATAATCATTCATTGATATCACATTTGAGAAAATTCCCAAAGAAAACAACAGAGTAGCAGATGCCATGGCAACGATTGGATCCCTACTGGACATCCCTCACAATGTCCCAAAACATGAATTCTTCGTAGAGTAGCTTCTCGTGCCCACATTCAAGGTACCACTGTTATAATTTTTGTGTGAAATCGTTGGTCCCAATGATCCCTGGTACCATGACATTTATACCTACCTGCAAATAGGTGTCCTACCTGCTAACTTACCCTCAAGCCTAAAGATAAATTTTGTCAAGAAAGCATCCTGGTTTGTCATCTTAGGAAATACACTATACCGTAGGAGCATAGAAGGAACCCTACTACATTGTTTGAACACTGAGGAGGTAATGACTGCTTTAACTGAGGTGCATAATGGTATTTGTGGCTCACACTCAAGTGGAATGACCCTGGCCAAGAAATTTTTGAGGATGGGATATTATTGGCATATAATGGAAAGAGAGGCACACGACTATGTCAAAAGGTTCCTACAATGTCAGCAGCATCAGGACCTCATCCACGCTTCAGCTCAAAAACTTTATCCCATCATCACACCATGGCCCTTTTCGCAATGGCAGCTTGATCTCATTGAAAAAATCACCCCCACCTCATCCAATGGCCACAAGTTCATCATAACCACCACTGAATACTTTACCAAGTGGGTGGAAGCAATCCCCATGACATACATAACTAGAGTGTTGATATCGAAGTTCATCCTGAACTACTTAATATTTTGATACGGTGTTCCCCAAGCTATTATCTCCGATAATGGGACACCTTTCAAGAATCACGAGGTTCGTGACCTATGTGAAAAATTCAAAATCCAACATTGCTTTTCCACTTCGTATTATCCCCATGGCAATGGCCAAGTAGAAGCCACCAATAAAACCATTATGAAAATCCTCAAAAGGACAGTCAATGATGCAGGTCGTGACTAGAACTTGTAGCTAAATCTCACCCTCTAGGCCTATCGAACCAACATCTACACACCAATAGGTTCCACCCCCTTCTCTTTGGTCTATAGATCAGAGGTACTATTACCCATTGAGATCAAGCTCCTGTCACTAAGAATATCATTGTAAAACCTCATCATAGATGATGAATACTGAGTATCAAGACTGATGAGCGAGAGCTACTAGATGAGCAACATATGGATACTTTAAATCATTTTCAAGTCTATCATAACATATTCTAGAGGGGTTATAACAAGAAGATCAGAAGCAGAACTTTCTAAGTCAGAGAACAGGTGCTAAAAGAGAATCAGAAGAAAGTCCCAAATTCAAACAGCAAAGGAAAATTTGAACCAAACTAGTAGGGACCATTTGTCATCACAACAAGCTACAAGTCAGAGGCATATCAGTTATTAACACCTGAAGGTGAGCCTCTATAGGAGCCCATCAACAGCTCCTATCTTTAAAAGTGTTATGAGATATAGAACCAAAAATACCAAAAAAATAAAAAAAACTCATAAAAAAATGGTCACCCTAATGAAAACCTGGCAAATAGGCATCTTGGTGACAACAAAAAAAAAAAAAGAAAAAAATCCAAAAAAAATAAATCGAAGAATGATTGAAAATAGTAAAGAAAAAAATTGTCCTCTAGTGAAAACCACTTTTGGGGAAAGTACCTTGATGAAAACCTGCAAACGGGTGCCTTGTGTAAATAAGCACTTTCCATCCACCAAGATCTTCACGACTCATTCTACATTATCCATCCATCAAGCTTCCATCATCCATCGTATTCCATATCTCCATCCATCACCCATCCATTCAACATCTGCATCACAACTTGATCCTGTGTTTCATCATGATCCCTCCTATACTACTTCACCCCATTCTCAAGGTCAGTTTGTCCGCCTTTATCAGAGTAGTCTATTGCATCACATTGGGGGCATGTTCTCATCGGATCGATTCATGTATATTCTTGAAGTCCCTAAATCAAAAATTCCAAAAATCCAAAAACATTCATAAAACCAAGAAAATCCAAAAACATCGAAAATCAAAAAATCAAAAACATCATAAAATCAAAAAATACAAAACATTAGAAAATAAAAAATCCAACAACATCAGAAATCCAAAAATCCAAAAAATCAAAAAATCAAAAAACATTCATAAATAGCAAAAACAAAAAAAAACATTCAAAACATATCAAAATCCAAAAACAAGTCAAAAATTCAAAAACAGAGTCATCTTGTCGAACTACAGGTCTTTGAGCCTTGAATGTAGACAAGGTTGATCTTTGATCATCCCCCAAGACATTTAGGTTAGTCCTCTAGGAGTACATCATATTAAACTGGCAATCCATTTGTTCATATCTCACCAAATAATCGAGTTTGTGTCAGTCAAACTATGTGGTGTCTATGTGTATAACATAGGCAAGGCTAATATGTTGATCAGCCTCCAAGGAACCTAGGATAGGTCTTTAGGATAGTCTCTTGGCCCAAATCTCAAAAAACCCCAAAACATTTAAAAATCAAAAATCAAAACATTTGAAAATTCTCAAAAATACAAAAAACAGCCTCAAAACATTTTAAAACACCAAAAACATCCAAATATTTGAAAATCCATCCATCTCATCTCACTTTCAACCACAATAAACATTAATCATAATAAACAATCATCATCCTCAACCTTTGGTGAAATAGTTGGAGACAAGTCTAGTAGTTCAAAAGTGAAAACTTAAAACGTCAAAAATCTCAAGTCTAGGTCAGTAGGCAAACAAGTTGGTCAACTCTTTGTGTCAATAGCCTATCATCCAATCAGTCACATATCAAATCATATGATATTGTCATGTTCTAGGATGCATCCTTCCTACAATGGACATCAACATCAAGCATCACCGTAGTTTAGTCTTGGATAGTAGTCTTTAAGAACATTAGCTTGTTTGTTTGCTTTATCTTTATTTGTTGATTTATCTTATTGCACTCATTCCAAGGACCTCTCAATGGTATCCCAAACAAAAGGATTTAGAGATATAGGAATGGGGAAATGATCATTATCTTTTTATCTGTTGTTCTTGTTGGATGTCTTTGTCAAATAACCTCGGCAAATACTTGCTTTATTAGGTGTGTATGGAAGGTGTTTTAGATACCTTTTTGACCACATAGGAATGCTTGCCTTTCTGTGTTTTCATCTGAGATGTTTGAAGTACCTGAAGTGCATCCTAGTAAGGCTTTCATATTTCAGGTGTGAACAAAGATACTCCTATTTTATAGTCAAGTCAAAGTTCATCACACAAGGTACCACGCAATCCTAATTCTTTATACCTTGATGCATCATACCTATGTGTGTTATCGAACATAAGTTAATTCGACCTTTGAAAATCCCAACTCCTCAACAAGCAAATCATCTTCATCATCCCATGTCTTGTTGGAACCTCTAGTTTCTTCTATCTCTTGCTTTTCGCACTAACATGGTACCATGACAGTTAATCGGACCATTATCATCATTGCATTCACCCTACATCATTGCATTACACATTGCACATTACATATTGTATATTGCATATCATATAGGAAATATTAAAAACACATCATTGCATTTCCATTATTTCTCTAAGCATCTCACAAATCATTACATTGCATTCATTTCACATAGATATAAAATCAATCATCCCATATCATAAACATTATATGCATCCATTATATACACACAAAAAAGCATAATCATCCCATAAAACATCTACATTCATCATATCATAAACATTATTTCCATCCATCATAGCACTAAAACATATCATCCCATGGGCATCATTTACATCATCCCATATCATAAACACCATATGCATCCATCATATCATTTGCACTCATTCTATCATAACATTGCATAAACATCACATAACACATATAAGCATCCATTACGCTATCACATACACATTATACAACATTTGCATTCATTATATCATATCAATAGATAAACATCATGTACACATATCATCATCATATATCATCATATAACATCATACCATCCATCATTGCATAATATAGATTTGTTAGTCTAAGCATCTGAATAGCATAACATTTGCACCATCCATATATAATAATCATAAAAGTGCATAAAAAGATACTGAAAAAGAAATACATCCATTCATAAACATCTGCATAATCATTGCATCACAACATAATAGCATAACATTATACATCACATTGCATCACATAAGATAGAACATCATTGCACAACATATAGAAATAAGATCCATCCAGAATGCATCAATGTAAAGATAGGACATAACATATCGCATTGAATAATCATCATCTCATATATCATCAGAATAATATACATTGTCATGGTACAAAACATTGGATCAATGTACATGTGCATGTCAATAAGTATAATCAACCCATGGCGCACAAAAAGAATCCTATCTCTAATAAAAAATGAAGGCCTAGCCCTACTAGTTGTTGCCCTCGCCACCTGCTCTATCCCCATGACCCTCTACAGTTCTATGGCCTATCCTCTGAGACAAGTCTAGGACTCATGCTATCTACAGTATAGCTTGATAGTAGTACTCTTGTAGTAGTCTGCCTCCTACACAGCCTCTCTGTAAGCCCATAGTGACATTGTGTTCTGGGAGGAGGAGGCGGCCATGCTCTCTAGCTGCTGTCAGTGGTCCATCTCTGTCACCGCCTATAACTCTGCGGCCTGACTATGCAAAATGGCCTAATCCAGATCTACTCTGGCCTGATCCCTCTTAGTTGTCAACTCCTATACCTATGCCTGCAGTTGCAAAATATGCCCATCTCTAGGGTCTAGTTGTAGAGGTGGCTACACATGGGGCTGATCTTGCTCCCAATCCCTGGGTGACATCAGGATCCTCTCATGGTGTCTCAGATCCTACTCTTATCGGTCTTGGTGCCCCAGATACTACTCCTGCCTCTACTCTCCAACCTATGGATCCATGGGTGGCTAGTCCTGTGGCCCATGATCTTGAACTAGCTAATCTAGTTTTGGCCCTCTACCTTCCTAATCTTGATCCCTCGGCCTCACCCTACCCCTTTTTCTCTCGCTCTACGTTGAGTGGATGGTTTCCCTGGCACTGTCAGACATAGAGGCAGCTTAAACCAATCTCGGTATGCATGTGTCATCCCAAGATCTACTTGGCCCTAGTCATATGGCCACGACCTAGCCACTAGCTACATAAATCTTTGAACTACCTCATGGGTAGGCATGTACTAACCCCAGGAGCCCTGGGTCGTGGTCCTCATGAAGATAGCCACATACTGATCATTAGGCCGATCCTATGGCTCACCAAACTATTGTTGGACCCTACCCAATAGGTACATCTCAATCATAGTGTGATCTCACCCCTGCATCAAGTAGTCTTGGCGAGCAAACAATAGTTGTTGTACATCATCGAACCAAGCTGGTTATCTAAGGTAGGGCCACCATGTAAACACTCGCATATCATGAAGGACCCTACTCCAGTGAGGAATCTTGTGCTCTCTTGTATGGGTAAACGAAGGGCCTCCTCTGTAACACCATACCACAGGATCATCTGGCTCCATTGGAACAGGAACGACTCGTGGATGAAGCATAGGGATGTGCTCCCACACCCAGATATGTAGGAGTGTGACTCCCGCTCCAAGTGCTCTGCCATCCAAGTAGGAAAACTCGTGAAGATCTCTATAGAGAGAGGCTAGTAAAACTAGGCCCCATGCAAAAAGTGTCAGTCATCGTTGGACCATTCACTCCCAGGAAAGCCCCCAACTAGGACTAAAATATTGGCCTCGCTGATCTATGATGACAAGATCTAATATAATAGCGGAAATCACCAAGCGGAAGGGCGAGATGAGGGACATGTTATGCTCCAGCTTGGTCTATCCCTCGTAGAATATGATCTCATCAGTGTTCATAATGACATAATAGGCCTCTCTCCTAGCATCCATGTCATAAATGACTCACTCACCATGGATGGGAAATCTCAAGATCCGCCACACATCCTCTAGCATGACTATGGCCTTGTCGGTCAAAAAGTGAAATGAAGAGGTCTCATTGTGCCATCTCTCGGCAAGTGTTGTCATCTTGCCTAGGTATGTCCACACAGGTGATGTGTAGGTGATATACAAAAGCCCCATCTATCTTAGGCGCTCCTACTCCCTCTTGGTCAGATTATGCAAATACTTGAAAATCTCTCATGACCTATGCTCACGTGAATAGATCTCTCTCATCTCCTCCTGCATTAGGAAAAGTCACCGTGTTAAAACTCATTGAAAAAAAAAATTGTCAAGACTTGTCTCACCGTTCATAAAATCACCCCAGTGTCATTGCTTGTGAAGGAGGTGCAATTTCAAATTTTCAAATTACAATGTTGGAATCTTCAAATCCTCAAACGACACCACGGTGGTGCACTTTGCCAAAGTGTCACAGTTTAACAAAAACCCTAAATTTAAAGTCCACTACAGCGGTGCACTTTACTAAGGCGTCAGAGTTTGGAGTTTAAAAAAACTAAACTCCAAACAACACCACGGAAATGCACCTTGCAATGGTGGTGTAGTTTAAACACTGAGCAGTGGAGTTTGAAATTGTTAGTAGTGAAACATGGCACCGCGCCTAAGGATCTAGTTTTGAAAGCATTAAATGAGCACGAAAAATGAAAAATAAGCTCAAGTCAAGTTGACTCACTGGTGGTCCATTGCTGGAAAGCTATTGGGACATCCGTACTCGGTTAGAAATATGCATGGGAAGCTATCGTTGTACCATCTCGTCAAGGTGTCAGAGCTGAGGTTTGTAGGATCTCTTAGGGTTGAATGTGAAAATGAATTAGAAGTGCCCTCAGGCCCTGTTTAAGCCCAAAATTTAGGGTTTTATGACCTCGTTTAGCCGTCCAGGAGGGGTCTAGGTCCCATCATCTAATTTCTACCTAACCAAGGGTCGTTTTCCATCATTTTTTGGAGTTGTATCCCCTTTTTGGACCTCGTAGAGCCCTTTTGGATGCATCAGGTACCTTGTGTTTTTTTTTTTCTAAAGATCACCTAAAAAATTGAAATTTTTATCCAATCTCTCGAGGGGGTAGTATATCAGCATATTTCTCTTGCCCAGGCAGCAGTGGGGAAAATTTTCAAAATAAAAAAAAATTGGTTTTTGATCAAGACAGTTTATTCTTTGAACCAACACAAGTACTTTTCTTCAAAGAGGGGAAAAATGTAGACATGGAAAATATACTGACATACTTGATCCCAATTATTACACCATTTCATCCTAAATCTTCCCTCAGTCTAACCATTTAATTGAATACCCTTATTTGATTAAATTCATCAATCTTCTCTCTTAATTAAATAAATCATTTTATTTAATTAAGTCATTCTCTTTTGTTAATTAAATCAATCTACCTGATCTTATTAACCCTATGTCCATATTTAATTAAATAAATCAATTTTATTTAATTAATCTCTAAAGTCTAACTATTAAATTAAACCTTGTTTAATTTAAGCTAACCAATCATCCCCTTTAGTTAAATAAAACAAAATATTTATTCAACTAAGTCTAAAATTGCATTCTTCTCATCTTTCATTTAAATCAAACTATAAATCTAAGTCAAATTTTTCACATCATCTAATCTCTCATTAAATTAATTCATGCTTAATTAATTTAATCCTAATTCATGTCCCATCCTTTAGCTTTTGCCACTTGCACATGAAAATGGATTTAATTCATTTATTAAATCTCTATTTTCTCTCAACATGGCATAATAGAGAGTATTCCCTCAAATTTGAATTCAAATCCAAGTGGATTTTGTCCTTCAAACAAGACATTTATTTCATCTTTGCATTGAGCCAAGTGGCATTTAAGACATTCCTTTTTCCCTCTTACATGTCATTTCATAATTTTCAAATTCCACCTAAATGCATTTATGGACACATTCATCAAAATGTGCACATCCTTCATCCATCCATCTCTTGACAAGTGGCACCTTGCCATTGGTTGAAAGTTAGTCCCACATTTCTTCATTTTGGGCATTTCTCCCTCTTGGCTTTCTATAAATAAGAGGCTTCTTTCCTCATTTCATCATCCACAATTTGAGCAAACTTACTATACTCAAATCCATACTCAAGCTTTAGCCTTTTCATCCATTTTATCAAAGCATAGCTAGGTTATTATAGGTTATTCATCTTGGAGCTTCATTGAATCTTCAACAAAGTGGATCACTCTTCATCACCAATCAACATTGCATCATTGGAGTTGGGAAAGGACCAATTTTCACATCAAATTGGCACCAATTCCCCCACGGGATCAAGATTTTCTTGTTTAATTAAGATTCAATCTCTTTTTATTGCATTCTTATTGTGTTCTTCATCTCATTTCCTAATTTAATCTTCTATGAATGGATTTCATGGGGAACTTAGATTCTAACTTGCATTTCAATCTTCTAATAAGTGTGTTATTTGTGTTTTACAGGTATTAGGATCTTGGTTCACACATGAAGTATCTAAAAAAAGGCTTTTGACCATACCATAGCTCATAAGGATTCTTACCAGTATCACCTTTGACATGTACTCGGTTGAGATTATAAATGATAGTACTCATAGCTTCTCTCAAATAGATATGAGGAACATTTCCTTCCAGCATCATAGTCCTAGTAGCATCTTGAATTGTCTTATTCTTGCTTTCCACAACTCCATTTTACTAAGGTGTCCACGGGGAAGATAATTTTCTTTTTATCCCATGCTCTTCACAAAAAAGAATTAAACTCACCGAAAGTGAATTCACCACCTCTATCTGATCTCAGACATTTAATCTTCAGACATGTCTTTATCTCAACCATAGCCTTAAAAATATTGAATTTCTCTAGAGCTTCAAAATTTTCCTTCAAGAAGGCAACCCACATCAATCTAGAATAATCATCAATAAGTAACATGAAATAAATGTCTCCTTGTAAACTTCTAACTCTAGAAAGACCACACAAGTCAATATGCACAAGCTCCAACACTTCATTTAAAAAAAATTGTTTGATCTAAAATGAAACTCTAGTTTGCTTCCCTAATTGACATTCCTTGCATATGGTATTAGTTGGTTTTATCAACTTAGGAAGATCTCTCACTGCCCGAGTAGAACTTATCTTGATAATATTGTCAAAGTTTACATGACACATTCTCCTATGCCACAACCAACTCTCATCAACTTGAGCAATCAGACAGCTTTTACCAGTAGCATTTAGGTGAAAGATGTTACCTTTTGTTTTTGTGCTAGATGCAATCACATTTTTGGAACTCCCCAATATTCTACACTTTCCATTCTTGAATTGAAGATTGTATCCCTTGTCAACCATGATGTCCAACACTTAATAGATTTTTCTTCAAACCTTCCACATATAGAATGTCATCAGTATTATGCTTAACATCAAGAGAAATGGATCCTCTACCACAAGTTACACCAACTTTGTCATCACCAAATCTTACAACACCACCATCATACTTTTCCAAGCTCAGAAATTTACTTTTATCACCTGTCATGTGATAAGAGCATCCACTATCAATCACCCATTCATGTTTTTCTTCAACTCAGGTAGCTAGAGCTTTCTCCACATTTGTGCAATTTACAGTTTCAGTAGGTATTGGATCATTTTCCTTGAGAGCAATAAATACCCATTCGTCCTCACTTACAATACCTTTATCAGATTCATCATCTGTCACACCTTCATCGGCAATAAAATAACACTTTCTTTGGAATCTAGGCTTGTTAGGCTTATGAACTCTTTCCAGACACCTTGAGGAAAAATGACCTATCTTATTACAAGAGAAACATTTAATAGAAAATTTCCCTTTATACTTACCTTCTCCTTTAGCTTCTGTCTTGACGATAAGTGCTTCAAGCTCATCTAGTTTTCTCTCTACTTCTTCAATCTCTCTCATTTCCTCCTCATACTTGAACACCTTTCTAGAAGAACTTTCACCTACATCATATCTTTGCTTATCTTTTCCGAAGATAGTAGCTCTGAATACAGACTCTATCTTGGGAAGATAATCACCAAACTCACTTAACTCAAAAGAAATAAGCTTACCAATCAACATGTCTCTATTTACATTTGTCACAGTTTGGATCTCCTCAATAGTAGTAGCTCTGGCTTTGTATGTAGTAGGAAAGGATCTAAGCACTTTAGCAACAATCTCTAATTATTCCAATGTTCCACCAGCACATCTGATACTACACACAAGTTCATTCATTCTCTACATAAAAGAAGTGATGTTCTCATCTTCACCCATTCTCAACATTTCATGTTTTCCTTTTAGGCTTTGCAACTTAGCAATCTTCACATGGGCATGTTGGCAAGAGATACTACACAATTCATCTGGTGTTGTCATTGATGGTAACCCTAGTCAATAATTCTATCTGTACTTCAGTATTTTTTCTAATCGGAAGTCAGATTGAAGATATGTGTTAACTGTCATAGCTAAAATAGAGCATCTGACAAAGTTGTGTACATCAATTCATATGTAATTTTTTGTTACCATTTTGAGTTGTGGATCTCAAGGAAGGTCTTTTGATGTATGAACTTTCTTATCTTTGAATCATAGAGCCTCGTATTGATTGGTGTGCAAGTTAGAAGATCTGGTCTGATTATTTTTAGTCAAACAGTGTAGAATGGCCAACTAAGTGAATGCAGTGTGTTGCGGATATTCGAGGAATAATTTTTTGAAGGTGTTTCATGTTCAAGGATGTTGTTTTGGGTCCTCACTATGTTGTGGATGACTTTGATTAGTTTGCATTGATAATTGTTTATGGATTGAGTGGATATTTTGTACATGTTTTATATTTTGTTGAAGCCGACATGTGGTTGATGAAATTTCTTGTTGCGAATATATATAATCAATTATTCATATCATATTGAGGTGTGTTGCAATGTGTTACGAAAGTTAGCAGGATTGTAGATCGATTGTGTGCAGTTTCACTTGAGCAAAAAAATATTTGTGATTTGAATTAAAGCAGACAAAGTTTCAAGAGAAGAATCAAATAGAGTGTGAAGAATGTTATAAATGTGCTTAACCGGAACTATACTTAGGCATTAGCAAATGCTAATTTCATAGTTCATTCTCTCTAGTAGACTATCTATGACTATAAGATAGTAAGTCTTCCTTTGGGCCTTAAGCCTTTTGTGTCTGAGTGGTGAGCTCTAGGTAGTGTTCCTAAATGCATGTGAATTCCCCTTTTGTAAACACTTATGTTGAGTATACTCATATTGCGGATTAGCCTCCATCATGATTTTTCCCCTAACAGGGTTTCCACATAAAAAAATCCTTGTGTTATGTTGTTCTGGTTGATTGTCTTGTGTTCTTGCATCTTTCCTTTGGTTCAATGTTATAAGTGGTTTAAAGAACAAGTTAATAAACTTAAGTTTTGCAAAACACTAATTCACCCCCCCTCTCAGTGTTCGTTGATTCAAACAAGTGGTATCAAAGCCTAGTTCCTCGAAAGAATTTTAATAGCTTGGGGAAGATCCGGGAAGGTGATTCAATGGATTCCGGCAGTCTTCAACAACAACTTTTGGTGGCACTAGATGATCTTGATCAGTCCAAATCTGAAGTCTAAGAATTGTAATCAAGTATCATGAATGCTGAGAAATTCATTCAATCATTGAAAGATCAAATCAATAAGTCCAAGGAAAAGAGAAAGGATCTTTGTGATCAACTCAAGAAGAAAGAAAGTAAAAGCATGGAAGATGAACACCTGAGTCAAGCCTTCAAGGAAAATATAGAAGAATGTGAAAAGCTTACCAGTAATAATGTTGTCATAAAGCATGAGATGGAATATATTGTAATGAAGATGACTAAGGAGATTGAAGACAAAAAGAAGAATGAAGAGAATCTTACTCAGTCCTTGAAAGAAAAACATGAAGAATGCAGTAGAATGAATGATGGATTCAATCAGTTGGAGCTAGAATTGCAACAATCCAAAAACAATGAAGAAGAGATTGAAAGACAAATTGTTACTCATAGGGATGAACTTGCTACTGCAAATGAATACAAGAAGTTCAAAACCAACTCAACTAAGCTTTATGAACTAATTCAAAGTCAGAAGATTGGAAATGACAAGTGAGGTCTTGGATAAGAGAAAGGAGAAAACTTTGAATCTGGTCAAAGGAATTTTAGGTCAGGTAATCAGATGAACAAAGTTGGAAGGTATCTAGTAAGACAACCCAATGCTCAAAAATTCAATGGATACTATTTTCTTCGCAATAAATTTGGTCATATGGCTGCTCAATGTAGAAGCAAAATGAATCCAAGTGGTCCATCATTTTTGGGTCAGTGTTTCAATTGCAATAAGTATGGTCACAAGTCAATTGAATGCAAAAATATGACAAACAACTCTTTTAATAGAAATGTCAAATGTTATGCCTACAATAGATTTGGCCATATTGCTAACCAATGCAAATCAAGAGAAAATGAATGGAATAACTGGTTTGGAAAAAGAAATGTCATGTGCTATAATTGTAAGAAATTTGGTCACATTGCAAGATTCTGTAGAAGCAGGAAGGGTTTGGTAAACAAAGGGAAATATATGCAACAGGATGATAAGGGAAAATTAAAAGTTACTATAGATGAAATTAGGAAGAAAATGAAGAAGAAATGGGTGAAGAAGAGTGCTTCTGATGCAGGAAATGAGTCAACACCATAATTTGTTACTGGAAATTCCTCTAAGAATTGGTTTAAGCCCTTTGGCCTAGGGGGACTCTAAAGAAAATCTTTTACCCCCCTTGTCAATAGTTCATACTAGTGTGTGGTCGATTGCAATGATTGCATTAGTGATCTATAAATGTTTTGGGAACTCTTGTGGAGAGAATTTATGCAAAATTGAAGGTCTGCAGAAGAATTTTCTTTCACAATCTATGAAAATAGGGTATCTGAAAGACCTAGGGCAAAAGCATTTATTGCGATAAAAAGTTAGGTGTGCAAATGATAAAAGGTTACTTCAATTCATCATTTGTCACATTGCATTTCAAGAAGAAGTTTGGAGAGCTCTACAAGCGAATTCTGGTGAGATACAAGTCTAAAGGAAATTCGGTGTTCAAACTCTAATCTGATGAAAGGTATTTATCTGCAAAACTTGTGAATTTAAAATTTCTAGAAATGGCTACTTCATTGGTTGTAGATATTAAGGATAGACCCCACCCAAAATTCAAATGGCGCCTATTCAAATCTATTGAGACAGAACCATTAGGTGCATTTTCTTCCATTTTGTATGGTGTTTTGCACATTGAAGATATTAGGGAATATATTCATGCGAATGTTGAAGAGTTAGGAAGCTCCTAGTTGTTAAATCTATATACAAATCACATTGTGGGAGAATATCTCTATGTAAAGCCTAAATTTAAGACTTTGGAGGAGAATAAGTTCATACAGATTGTGAAGTTTACCATGTTCGAAAAAAATGAATGAGTTCAGTACATATTAAGTCAAGTGCATGTCGAGTTCATGTGGTTAAATCAGCCCTTCAAGATCACAAGGGAAGCTATAAGGATTGTTACTAGTCTAAATTCATCCAATGGTTTGCTGACATTGAAATCTATGAAGAACCAAACAGTCACTGAGGCAACCGGTTCAGTTTTTGACAAAAGAGCCATGGAAATTAATGACATCATTGAAGTGGATGTAATATTTGCTTCTATGGTCATTGGATATAAAATCTATCACTCCAACTGGGATAATTTTATATCTAGTACTGTAATCTATGTAGCTTATCAAATGATCAAGGAAAATGTAGAATATGACCTATGTGAGTTACTCCAGAGCCAGCTAATTAAAAATCTTGGAAAAATCAAGGACATGAAGAACTCTTTTAAGTATGGAAATCTGTTGTTATTCCTATTCTTCTACTTCATGAATGAAGTTATGGGAGTTGGAAAAGTGCAATGGCAAGGTGATAAACCTATAACTGTTCAAATCAAAGACATCTTGTACAGAATTGGTGATAGAAAAGCAAGGAAAACTGCTATTTGGGGTTACTTCAATAGTTTTTAGAGTGAAATACGAGCTAGGGAAAGGATCCCTACATCCATTCTAGAAAAATATAAGGACACTATTTGCTTCATGGTTGAAATTAGTGTTTGATGGAAGCAGCAAAACCTAGAACAGTTTGGATAATGCCTATGGGATATGAGGCTGAAGAACACATTTTGGAGTTGTATGCTCAACACTTGTTGAGTAAACCTTGAGATCCGATAGAAGAAAGGTTTGGTACCTTTGAAGAGAAAGATATGCAAGTGCATGAACAATTGAAGAAGCCTATGATAATCTGGAAGGTGAGAAAGGAAGTTGAAGCTTTTGCAGAAAGCATGGGCATATTAGCTGAAGCAATGAGGGAAGCAAGGACGAAAAGAGAACAAGTTGAAGGAGAGCCTACTTAATGCAGAGCATCCGGTGTAAGGAAATCTTGCATCACCCAAAATAGTTAAATTTCAAGTTTCAATTTTTAGATGTTTTTACATTTGTGGATACCCTTTTGTCATAATAAAATTCCCAATTCATGGTTTTATTTTTGTTTCCGGGTGGAAAGATATTGCAGCTCTTTAGTTTCCCAGATTTGCACTTGAAAATATTTTGAGTTAGATTTTGAGGCACTTAGAGTTCCCCCAATCGGTCTAAAACTTTCTCAAATCAGCAGTTTCACCTTGAGCACGTTATTGACTTTGAGACTC
>VDFB02345623.1:0-49525 GCA_007258455.2 Sequoia sempervirens | reverse complement strand
AATGAGCAAAGCGGGACACTATGATTCAAATCTAGGGCAGAAAATGGAGGACACATACGCCCAAGGCATGAGTGTCCTTGTATGCTTTTTCGGATCTGTTTTCGGAGTCCTCTGTTGTTGGATATAAGCTTTGGATTCCTGCCTTCAAATCTACCGAAACACTGCCGAATATTTTTGTAATTGAGTTTTCGTAGCTTGACAAGATGTAGGTGTTAGAGTAATCATGCATTAGCTAATAATTAATTAAGCTTTAATCAACTATTAGTCTAATTTATCCTAATGCACTTAAGCTAATCTTAGGAGTGTTTTTATGCTTTTATTAGTCGAGCTATTATTAGATCATTCTGTCTCATTGCATGAGATGTTAACACTTGTCATGATCTAATCCCTTCCTCAATTGGGGTTTTGCTCCTATATAGCACTCAACCCTCATTGTATTATCATGCCTTTTGATAGAACTCTCAACCTTTGAGGACTCTTATTTTCCTTGAAGATTCTTGAGGTTCATTTTGTAGCTTTTTCTTGTTAAGGAATATAGCAATTCTATGTTTGCAGATCTATTGCGTGGAAGGTGTTTTTGTTCGTTGTTTGATCCTGTGGCTTGTGTTTTGCACAATTCTAACATGGTATCAAAGCATGGATTCAGCGAACACCTTCTTGATTTATGAATTTTCTCTTCAATGAGGGTTGCAGACATCAAATCTGGATTCTCCATTGTTTTTTTTGCAATTTTTGGAGGTGGAAGATTTTTAGGTGCATTTTGGGTAACGTAAAGCGATGATCGCTTGGATTTAGGAGTGTAATCTTCGAATTTAATTTGACTATACCTTCCTATAGTCAACGCCAAGAGCTTCTGTTATCGTAGTACTTCGCGAATAGCCTACGTACCCTTCAGATATTCCAGAATCCAAGAAAACGCAGAAAAATCAAAGGTCGAGCATTTTGTAAAATTTTTAAAATAAAAAAAAAATTATAAAATTGCAATTCTTTTCATTGGCTACGGATTTCACACGATGGGAGCGAATTTAATAAGGTACCCATAGGGTATCTACACATGCAAGCCCTGCGGCCCCACATACCTTGTCGGCGGCCTTGGCTGCCACGCCAACGGCCTTGCCACCCGCCCATTGGCATTCTCTAGTTTTTTCGATCGGCCCAATTTTTGCGACAAAACCTTCAAGAATATTCCGACATTTTTTAATTTCCAAGGGGTCGAGTTTTTCTCCAGTTACAGGGGAATATTCAAGGAATATTCTGCAGACATCATGCTGACGTCAGCAGTACGGATGCGGGCAGGGGCCCCCAAGTCCCCTCTTTGGCCCTAAGAAAGCAATTTTTTTCTCTTGGCCATAACTCGGGCGTACAATATCAAAATTGGGCGAACAAGATATCGTCGAAAAACTAGTTCCACCAAATTTCAAATGGTGTGGGTCTCATCAATTTTGTATGCTTTTGGTACATTCTACAGCCTGTTGAAATCTGAGGAGTTGTTTTTAGTCCCAATCTCATAACTTTTGACCTATTTCTCCGTTTTTCACAATTCTAGCAATGTTGGGACAGTCTTTTAGAGCTCTTCATAGCTATCCATGCACTTTTTCCAGATTTCTCTCGAAGTACATTTTATTCAATTTTTTGTGCTTTCACACTTTGGTGAGTTACTTGGACATCTTAGCTCCTAGAAACTTTTCGTTTGCATAGTATGACTCATTTTTTGTTGTTCTATATGTATTACAATATTTCCAGTATTTTGTCCTATTTGGGCATTTTACACATCTTTTTCATGCACATTCTCTTTTGTAGACGCAATGAGATAAAGTGCCATTTTGGTGTATTCTTTGTGGGGATTTTGCACATCTTGTTGTGCCTTTTGTACTCGCACTATGATATAAAGTGCCATGGGGGGGTTGATGTTTTCCTTTGGTTTGCCATCACACCTTTGTCAATTGAGTGTCCCTTCCACAACAATAGTGAATCTCAGTGATTTTTGCCTTATGCATGTGTGCCTTAATTTGCACACCCTTTATTTGCAGGTTGTTTCTCCTACATGCACTTCTTGGTTTCACACAGTTTCAGTGTACCTATCTTGGCTCTCCCTTTTTAACTTTATGAGGGGGTTTCTATTGTTGGATCTAATGCTTCCTTGGTACCTGTCTTGGCTCTCCCTTTTTAGCATTATGGGGGGGTTTCTATTGTTGGATCTACTGCTTTCTTGGTTTCGATTTTTGGAGTGATCTATGTATCCAATTCTTGTTCCTTTGTACTAGTCTGATGCAACGTGTACATCAATGGCTAGTTACCCATGCATTTCAGTGAGATGGATCACTTACCATTTGAACACTCTTGCATTCCTATTTCTGGAGGCGAGCTTCCATTTTCATTTGATCAAAGACTATTGGTACCCGTATTTTCAACTTGCACCTTGCATGTTGAGTAGTGTCGTTGGGGTCACTCATGCAGATTCATGTGTCGTTTGTATCTTCGATTTCCAGATGTTTTCCTTTGTTTGCCATCTGATTTGAGTAGTGTCGTTGGGGGCACTCATGCAGATTCTTGTTATCTTGATCCTAATCATCATTTGTTTCAGAGGAGGTTCTTCATTTCAGCACCATATTTGTCTTCATTTGACAGTTGCCTACAACTTCTTCGTGCTTCAATGATGTTCTACATGTTCCTCTCTTTTTTGGGACATTGCTTCGGTTGGAGGCTTCTTAGTCCTTCACCTTGATTTGGAGGTTTTTTCAATCCTTCATTCGCCTTTCTCTTTTTTGGAGAGGAGTTCTTACTACACAATTTTTTCCTTTCCTCCAATTTTAAGAGATCTTTTGTTTGTACATGTGTCATGTCCCCAAAATTGTGACATTACAAATATCAAATAATGTATCAAATAGCAAGTAAATAAATAAAATACATATTAAAATATATTAACCATTTAATATTAGTTATCAAAAAATAATATTATAATTATAATAATCAAATACAATGTTGTAAATATTAAAATACAAATAACTAATGTAAACCTAAGTATAATTATGGGGATCATATTATAGTTACCATTCTACTATTATCATAATTACCATAGGTAGTTTTAATATAAATAACATAAATCTCATAATGTTAATACATATCATAAATGTGATATATCACAATGATAAAAAAAGTTATAAAATCATTCATAACATTAAAATAAAAGCATATTATGTGCTTCCTTGATAATACTATAATATCGGGGTTGGTGCCCTAGCTCGGTTGGCTAAATCTTTCCTGTTGCAGGAGGTTGGTCACGAGGTCTAGTCTCCCCCACCCCCGTGGTATCAGAGGGCATGTCGCGCCAGCGCCACCAATCATGTTAAAAAGTTTACCAGGCGCACTGCAGTTTATAGGGGGTCGTGCTACCCGATTCCTACAGTCTAATAATAAAAAAATAATAATAATAAAAAGATAATACTATAATATCAAATTAACACCATTTTAGAGGGTTGGGTCCTGCTTAAATGCTTGCTCCATATTGGTTGATCGCCGTACTCAAGTAGGAGACAAAGTCAAGCTTGAATGAGACAAAACCTTTGAATACTCAAAAAAGGTTGAGTCAGCGTTTTATTTCTAAAGGGATTTTGCAATTTGCAAGAATATTTTTTATTGGGCCTGATAAGTTTATCTAAGGTGGAGGCATTCTCAAGGATATCGCAACAATTGGTTTGTGTAAGCTTGTAAAGTATTGCGACCCCATCTTAGATTAATACAGGAGTTTTGTGAGGGAATAAATAGACAGATTATTAGTGGTCGATTTGGGTGAGAGAAATGGGTTGTCATTAAAAGACATGCCCCTCCATAAGAGATGCATCTATTTGAAGTTGAAGGAGAGATATAAATGAAGAAAAAAGGATAGAATATTATATATCACCAGCACAAATCATTTATAAAGTCTTACGCTAGTAATCAGTGGGGAAGATGACAGGAAGAGCATCTACAAACCAATCAAGGTAGATGGTAAGTGGTTTCTATTATAAATAAATAATTGCAAATTATGTTGGAAACTAATCAATGAATCAATAAATGATAATAGATGAAAGGATTAAGCATTTAGTAAAGGGTGGTGCTTGAGATATATATATATATATATCAAATATAATATGTTCTTTGTATATGTAATTCATACGCTGATAAGTATATTTCGGTAATTGATATATAGATATATATATATATATATATTTAAAGTATATGTTAATTATGGTTATCCAATAATTATGCTTTCAGCAATTATTGAATCTTATAAGTAATAATGACTCTATTATGATAAATGGTATAATAAAATATCATCTGTGGTATCTTGATAGATGTTTAATAACGACCCTAATGTACTTATGAAATGACATATAGAAGAATCATTCAGAAGAGGATCAGGAAGTAATGAGTAACCCTTTGACAAGAATGAAATGTTTATTCCATCTTTGATCTTATTAGATATTATCACTGAGATTTATTGACCTTTAACGCTTCTAATGTCTTTTTGAGAAACATTTTGAGTTCAAGATTCAGGTTTAAATGCTTCCACTAGAAAGGGGTAATTACAACATGGGTACCTCACTAGGCCTTGTTTGTCAAGACCCATCATGCATTCCCTTTTTAGAGTGTTTAGCCACTCCCTAAGTTCATCTTAAGGGGGGGTGTTAGAGTAATCATGAATTAGCTAAGTCTAATTTATTCTCATGCACTTAAGCTAAACTTGGGAGTTGTTGATGTGTTTTTCGTGACCGCACCAACGCAGAATAAAGTCGCCAACGGCTACCCTATTCTCTCTTGATCAAAGTATCCAGCACGCTAAGATTGCGAGAGAGTTCGTGCGTTCAACTCCAAGGTTCTTTCAATGCGAATAGTCTCAGTTGGCTCAATGTGATTTGCTGGTATTTCAAGAGGACTTACGGAATTGTTTAACAGCAGAGGAAGGGGGTTTTCACAGTTCGACAGATTTATCAATAAAGCACAGATTTCCTATTCTAAATAGAAAGTACTAAATTTAAAGTGGTTGCAGGGTTTAGAGAGTCTAAATCTACTCTAAGGCGTGGGACATAGAGCTCAACTTCAGCAAACTTCAACCAAACTTCACCTTGCCTCGCCTCGGACAGCTTCCACAGAGTTGGTGCAATCTTCAGGGGAGATGACTAAAGATGTTCAAACCACCACTTGACATGAAGATACCATCACAACGACGCATACCATCATTCAAAATGTGATTGAAGTTAGGCCCACAACTTTTCCACTTGACCACACAAGGCGAACACACCATCAGTGAGCCACATTCCACGGCTAACATCTACTTGCATAAAATGAAATTACGCTACTCTATGCTACTTGAAGTAGAAGGGATGAAGAAACCTCGCTAGCTATCTATAACAAAGACGAATTTCACCATCAATGAAAAGATCTTTTATTATGAAAGTTTTACACAACAATCTCTTGCAAAAGTTTTCAAAGGAAAACTTTCCTTCTTCTTCAACTACACTATCAATCTATACTAAGCTACTTCTAAGTTGTCTCTCTACTCTATATCTACTGTCTAACTCTAAGCTAATCTAATGAGATACAAATGAGGGGGGATGCCCCTTTTGTAGCTGGCCAAGTCCAACGGACGGCTCAGATTACAATCGACTGGATGACCTAGATCGTGCCACCTCAGCCCTAAACAAGATTCACCCTAAAAACCGCCACAAAGAGTGGGGCAATAAATGAGCCATTAATGTCCATCATCTTTCTAAAAGATTCCAACTTTGAAATGCGTTCACACTGTTCTTGATCTTCTTCTTGACATTGTTCTTCAACTTTTTCTTTGTCACTTGAGCTAGGCACATACGAAGTTTCAACACTTAGCCATTTTCTTGCAACTTTCTTCCATCGAGGTTGAGGTGCCATCTTGGATTACTTGCTTCATCACTTCAAATCATCATGCCATGGCCTCGGTGTTCAACCTGCAAAACAAGCAAGGAGAAGAGCATTAGAACACTTCATAATATAAACTCAACTTACTTACCTGATTTTCATGCTTTAACTTCCAAGGTTTGAGTGATCTCCGGAACATTTTTTCTTCTCGCAAACCCTGCTTTCTTCATAGCTTTTCAACATCTGCATGCCTTAGACAAATTTCATCCTGATATTTGAGTTTCACTTTAGCTTCACATTCTTCGTGCCTTAGACAAACTTCATCTTCCTCAAGGGCGTATCATCCTTTTGACAATATTAACTTCAACTGCATCTTCAAGAAATTCATTTCATCAACTGGGTCATTCCCTCTGACATTTCATCCAACTCTGGCTCGAGAAAATTGTTTTCACGAAGAATTCGAGCAAATTTGCCAACCAACACACTTATTCCTTGCCTTAGAAAAATTTTCAAATTTCCCTTAGAAAATGCATCAATCTTGTGCCCATCCAAAAATCTCCATCCTGAAGGCTTTGGCGAAGCGTGGAAGACTTTAAAATCCATTCCTTGTCGAAGATCTTCAATACCCAGAAGAAAATTTTCTTTAGAACTTGTTGAATTCATGGGTATACAACGGACGGTTTCATTTAATTTTTCTTGAATTTTGAACCTTAGAAAATTGATTTTCAACAAAATTTAATCCATTTCTTCATCTCTATGAGTGCTTCGTTGCTCTGACTTGAAAATTTTTATCAACCTGTGCAGCTGGCATCTTCTGACTTCATCTTTGGCAATTTTGTTCGTGCCTTAAGAAAATTTTATCACTTCACCAGACTTGGGTGTGATTTTCCTAAGGAAGAAAAATATTTTGTGCCTTAGAGAAAAATTTTAAATCACTGAGCACTTTTGAATTTTACCTTAGAAATTTTATTCAACTTCCTTCATCTTGCCTGTGAGAAATTTTTTTTTTATTTCAAATCACTTAGAAAATTTTCTTGAAAGCACATATCATGGAGAATTTTAAATTCCAACACCCTCTATATTTTATTCATCACCTGGCAATTTCCAACACCTTAGTTATTTTATTTCACCACCTTGCAATATTCTCCATTTAAATCTTAGGCGCACTTCATATATCATGAGGAACATTTTCAACGCCTAGGCAACATTTATCTTTAAATTTTACCCTCACACTCTTTATTCACCTTCTATTTACTTCAACTTGGGCGCATATCACACCTCATGAAGGATGGGCGCATTTTGCATGTAGAGGAGGACGAGTTTCATACTTAGAAAAATTTTCAAATCATCTACTTGAAGAGGGCGCAAATGAAGGCATGAGGAGGATAAACATTTTCAACTCCTAGCTTTGACTTCTTAGAATCCTCCAAGCATGGGCGCATTTTCAATGTGAGGAGGCTAAAACACTTATGTGACCCTTGAGCTTCCTTCTTTTTGTCTTCACATGGCCTCCTTTGGGCGCATTTTGCTATGTGTGGAGGATGAAACTCCCAACACCCTTGACTTGTTGACTCCTCCTTGTGAACTTGGGCGCATTTTGCCTAGGTTGAAGGATGAAGCTTGTACTTAGAAACTTTTCCATGCTTAGCTTGTGAGGAGGGCGCATTTTGCCATAGGAGGTGGATATTCCTCATACTTAGAAAAATTTTCAAATCATCTACTAGCTCTTCCTTGGGCGCGTTCATCATGGGGTGAAGGATAAAACCTAGATTTAGAATATTTTTTTAACCTCAAGGCTAAAATGGGCGCATTTAGCACAGGCGGGAGGATGAAACTTTCACTTGGAATATTTTTGCATGCATGACTTGAGGTGGGCGCATTTTGAAGGTGGAGGTGGATGAATTTTCAACACTTAGCCACTTTTCCTTCCTTTTGCCAGCTTCTCCATGCTTGCTATTTATAGTAAGTCCTTCAATTCTTGCATCTCTGAAGCTCAGAATGATTTGAAATTTTGAACACTGGATCTTCACGACTTCATCAACCTGTTGACACTGCTATTCTGAGTTGGCCTGCTAAAAATAACATATTTCTGAAGGTAGTTTGCTATTTATAGTTACTGCTCGTTTCTGATACCTCCACAACTCTGTTTGACTTGAAATCTAAATGAAGCGCTCCTCACCACGTGACCTGCCTGTTGGCACTGGCGCATACTGCTGACTTGCTAATTTTAGCCTACTTCTGAAATGACTTACTATAAATAGTAAGTGCTCCGTTTGCCTTAAAATTTTACCAGCGGATAGCTTGAGAGATGCTGATTGTGGTGGTATACACCGGTTTTCGAAAATTCTGACCTTTTACCCCTCTTTTTGGGTCCCGAAGCTGGAAACCCTGATTTGTCATGCATGCATATCAAATGATCTCCGTTTGTTCTCGTTTTTGTTGCATTGCGATCAGTTCGTGATTCTGAAGTGCTAGGAGGCGGCTGTCGGAATGCATATGCTAAAAATAGTAAGTTCCTGAATAAGTGATTATCTCTGTTTGCATGTCACATCACTGCATAGCTCTCGAAAAACCCATAAAGAATATGCAGACATGCAAAGGAAACCCTGACATGCAAACCCTAACAATAGCCTCGGAGGGCTGAACTCTGAAATTTATCATCTCGCTTTGCATGTTATACTGTCGCGAAGGTCTCAGAAAACCGAAAAGGAATCCTCAGACATGCATTGAAAAACTCAGCATATAAACCCTGAAATCTGCTCTGGAAGCTGAACTACTAAAAATAGTAAGTTGTCTGTTTCAGCTCAAATTTTGCACGCGAGCAGCTTGATGTGTTCTGGACGCAGCATGACTATCGGAACTTCAAGAATGCTGAAGGAACGCCTTGAATTACACACTTACTAAAAATAGTAAGTTGTCAAAATCTGATGAAAATTTGCTGAAAGCCTGCAGGAAGCATACTGACAACAACGTTAGTCTCGGATTTCAATTTATTCACTTCGTTTGACCTTGGACTGACTAGGAAAGTACAAACCCTAATTCTCAAACTTAGCCAAAATTTCACGTTAAGGTTCAACGGCGGGCCCATCCCAGAAAGACAGATAACTTAGAAAAGAGAGACAACGACAAAATGACCCAAAAGCAAAGCCAAAATTAGGGGGTCCCCATTTGCAATGGGGCGATGTGTGAAAAAAGGTTACAACAGGAGTGCTTTATGCTTTTATTAGTTGAGCTATTATTAGATCATTTTGTCTCATTGCATGAAATGTTGACACTTGTTATAATCTAATCCCTTTCTCATTTAGGGTTTTGCTCCTATATAGCACTCAACCCTCATTGTCTTATCATGCCTTTTGATAGAACTCTCAACCTTTGAGGACTCTTGTTTTCCTTGAAGATTCTTGAGGTTCATTCTATAACTTTTTCTTGTTGAGGAATATAGAAATTCTTTGTTTGTAGATCTCTTGCGTGGAAGGTGTCTTTGTTCGTTGTTTGATCTTGTGGCTTGTGTTTTTCACAATTCTAACAATAGGCCTTCAAGTACAACAATGAATAATTTGTCTCCAAACGTCCTTTCAATCCTCTTCAACCTAAGATTTGCACATTAACATAGAGAGGAAATGTTGGGCCATTTTAGGGGCTTGCCTCAGTTCGACCCCATGTAAGTGTTTCCACTTCCACAATGGCCGACTTTGGCCAGTTGAAATTCAAATGTTAAATTGCCACAACCCGCATATTTTCCAGGACACTTGGTGTCGAGGGCAATGTATTAGTTAAATACAATTGATTTCCGGTTGCAATTCTTCCGAAATTGTCAAAAATGGGCCATAGAATGCATAATTTAAGAAATTCAATACTCAATTAGGTCCAATAATTTAAGGGGGGACCAAACATAAGGTGAAATTGTCATGGGTGACAATTTACAACGGTACAAGTCCTAAAGATGTTGTGGAGTGGCAAAGAATAGCTAGGACAAGTACACCAAGTTTAAAGTAAGTACAAGATGTTCCTGGCTAAACTAAAGGAGTATTAGATGGGTGTCCACAACTACAAGGGGCAAGTAAATTATGGGTGGAAAAAGAATGAAGTTTGGTATTGGAGAGCACTCCCAAAAAATTTGAAGGAAGAAGGTACATTTCAAAACCAAGAGTTACCAAGGGTAACAAGGGAAGGGAGGACATGAAATATGCTAACCAATTTTTTTGAAAGTTTTACACAATACAAACCAACACCTGCCAACTTGATTAGCGTTAGCATCAAACTGAAAACTGAACTTGAATTGAATAACTACTCAACGTCAAGAATGTGCACTCAAGATCCCACTAAGGGCGAGGTGCTAACATATGACGGAGTGAAGAAAGTTGAAATTATAAACAGATAGGCGGATAACCAGCCATGAAAAGCAATTCCACGCTACCACCAAACAGTGGGGGGAAAAGATTACACTAGAAACAATTCATCCGCTGCGGCGGGCATCCACGGAACTGTGGGGATTCACCACTTTGAGTGGGTACAAGAGTTACAATCAATTTAACCACACTGGCGGTAAACCATCCAGGGGACTTTAATGAGAATTTAATCAAATAGTTGCAGCAATAATAATGGGTTAGATTAGTACTACTAATCAGAACCTTACAATTCAAAATGACTGCAAATACATGAATTACAATGATAGAGAAATGAGATAAGGAGATAAGAATGAATTCTAACAATGTTCTTTGCTTTCCAATGACTGAAAAATGATTAAAACTGGAAACTGATAAATCTGATGTAAAACCCTGAGTTCTGGAATTTTATAACAGCAAACTGGAAAACAGTAAAACACTCATAACTCACTCATTTCACCTCCGAATTGACTGAAATCAGTTGCAAAAGTCTCTCAGAAGGTAGGCGACCAAACCAGGAGGAAGAAACAGCAGCAAATCACGTTCTTTATTTTCTGGCACAATTCCCAATGCAAGCTGAAATGTACGGCCTCCTTGAAAAATCGACTTTGCAAGATAAAAATGAATACTTGGAATTAAATTCCAATTTTTGGTGAAAGATGGCGCCTTGAGTCAACAAATTGATTGCCAAAATACCCAGAATGAAAATAAAATCACTCAGATTGATATGAGCAAAAATCAGCTTCAGCTGTGTAAAAACCAGGAAACCAGAACTATGAAAAAACTCCAAAATCTTCAATCTTTGATGCTCAATCTGCTAGTCTGATGTTGAGAAGCAGCAATGTAGCCAACTAGGTGTTATATTGCAAACACGAAATTGGATGAAAGGCTAGGAGGTAGACTTCCTCGAAGCAATATGTCAATTGTCATTTCGACAGCATAACTTTAGCATAATTTTCATGGATGAAATGCTGGAGCAAAAGCCTTCAATAAATAAGAGCTCACCAAAACTCTTCAATTGCCTGAGAAGCAGATCAAAAGACACAGGAGTCCCTTTGAATTCCAAAAACCATTCAACTTCTCAAAGTGGCGTCCCAAAGGCCTCATGAGAAATTCACTTTATTCAAAAAAGCAACATTTATAAAAGTGGCGTCCAAATACAAGCTGAAGTAATATTTGAATAAAGATTAAATAATCTTATAATGAAGGCGTACCCTTCATGGCCCCACTTTAAAAACAACTTAAGTTATCTCCTTAGGCCAAGGGGGGGTGTCAACAGTGAATTAAAACATATTGCCTTCAATTAAATATTTTTCACCAATTAAAGCTTTCTGAAGACCAAACCATAATAACAATAACTGCTCCAACTGCAAAGGACTAAGAATAGACAACTGCAACTGTTACAACTAGCATTTACTAAAAATAGTAAATGACATGAAATGTCACAAAACTCCAAGCCACGAAACCCTAATTTCACCTCATTCCAGTCTACGGGTTCCGGAATAGACTGATGAATTGCAATGCTGATCACTGATGAGAAGGGGACATTACAGTCCGCCCTCCTCGAAATTGCTTGTCCTCAAGCAACTGAAAAGATGGATGCAACAAAATCTGTTCACCTTCCCACGTAGCATCTTCCAAAGGCAAATTCCTCCATTTAACCAAATATTCTTTGATTGTCCTTCTCCTCAAAGAACGTTCTCTAGTATCAAGGATTTCATCAGGAATCAACACTAACTGACCTTCCTCATCCAATGGAGGTAATTCTGATGTAGCCACCACATTGTGTCCAATTGCCTTCTTGAGGCGAGACACATGAAAAACATTATGTATTTTGCTTTCAGCTGGAAGCTCCAACTCATAAGCAACTTCACCTATCCTTTTGGTGATTTTGAAAGGACCATAAAAACGTGGCTTCAACTTTTCTGCACCACTCTTCTTGAGAGAAGATTGTCTATATGGCTGAAGCCTCAAATAGACCATGTCCCCAACTTCAAAAGACCTTTCAACACGCTGCTGATCAGCGTATAACTTCTGCTGATTTTGAGCATGTTGCAGATTTTCCTTGAGAGCTTTCAAGATGTCTTGGCTTTGTTGTAACATATCCAGTGCTTGTGGAGCTCTACTATCACCAAACACTAAATCAACAAAATTAGTAGCCTCATAACCATAAAGAGCCTTAAAAGGAGACATCTTAATTGACATGTGATAAGAAGAGTTGTAACAATACTCTCCTAAATGAAGCCATTTAATCCAAGCTCGCTGCTGTCCTGAAACATAGTTCCTTAGGTAGCCCTCTAACCACTTGTTAACAATTTCTGACTGCCCATCTGTTTGTGGGTGATAACTTGTGCTTGGAGTAAGCACTGTCCCACTCAATCTGAAGATCTCCTGCCAAAAAACACTTAGGAACTTGCTGTCCCTATCACTGACAATTGTTTTAGGCAACCCATGCAAACGGAACACCTCTCTAAAAAACAACTCAGCCACTTGAGCTGCTGTAAATGAAGTGGTAACAGCAAAGAAATGAGCAAATTTCGTTAGTCTATCAACCACAACAAATATACAATCACGTCCTTGCACCTTGGGCAACCCCGTGATAAAGTCCATGGCAATACTTTCCCACTTCTGATTTGGAATAGGCAAAGGCTGAAGTAGACCAGCTGGATAAGAGTGTTCATTTTTATTTCTTTGACAAATAGGACACTCTCTAATGTAGTTCAAGACTTCTTCTTTCAACCCTTTCCAAGTGAATCTTTCACGAATCTGCTTATAAGTCTTGAAAATCCCTTGATGACCAGCAAGGGGAACATCATGAAAAGATTGTAGAATCTTCTTCTTAAGCTTAGATTCTTGCACTAAAAAGATTCTATCTTTATAATAAATTAATCCATCAACCAACTTATACCTTTCATCAACCAAATGACCTTCTAACAAGCTGGTTGCAAACTGATTTTTAACATAATCAGCAGCAATTAATTCCTTCCAATCTGCTGATAACTCACAAATTGACTGCAAATGAGGCCTTCTTGAAAGAGCATCAGCCACTATATTATTTTTTCCTTTGACATATTCAATGTCAAAGTCATATGCTTGGAGTTTACTTACCCACTTTTGCTGCCTTTCATTCAATTCCTTTTGGTGCATGAAATGTTTAAGACTATTGTGGTCAGTCTTAACAACAAATTTACTTCCCACCAAGTATTGACGGAATTTAGACAAAGCATGCATGATGGCAAGCATCTCTTTGTCATAAATAGAGTAAGTTTTTTCTGCCCCTCTCAACTTTCGGCTCTCGAAGACAATAGGGTGTTTGTCTTGCATTAGGACAGCTCCAACACCTTCTCCTGAAGCATCACATTGTAATTCAAAAGGTTTTGAAAAATCCGGAAGTGCCAATACTGGACACGAACTCATGATTTGTTTAAACTTATCAAAAACCTCTTGTGCTTGCTTAGTCCAAAGGAAAGCTCCTTTCTTTGTAAGATCTGTGAGAGGTGCTGCTTGATGAGAATACCCTTTCACAAATCTTCTATAGAATCCACATAACCCCAAAAATCCTCTCAAATGAGAAATATTCTTTGGAGTTGGCCAATCAAGAATGGCCCTTATCTTTTCTGGATCCACTTTCACACCCTTTGAACTGATAATGTGGCCAAGGTATAAAAGTTCTGTCAACCCAAACTCACACTTTGATTCTTTGGCGAACAAACATTCCGCCTCTAAAATGCTAAGCACTTCTTCTAAATGCTTAAGGTGCTCTTCCCATGACTTACTGAATATGAGAATGTCGTCGAAGAAGATGAGCACAAACTTCCTCAACTGCTGTCTAAAAATCTTGTTCATACAAGATTGAAATGTGGCTGGAGCATTTGTCAAACCAAAAGGCATGACAAGAAATTCAAAATGCCCAAAATGGCATCTAAACGCTGTCTTCTCTATATCCTCCTCCCTCATTCTGATTTGGTGATAGCCCGAACGAAGATCAATCTTTGAGAAAAACATTGCCCCATGGAGCTCATCAATAAGCTCATCAATCCTAGGGATAGGATATCTATTCTTGATGGTTTTCTGATTTAATGCGCGGTAGTCAACACACATACGCATTGTACCATCTTTCTTTTTGACCAGCACTACTGCAGAAGCAAATGGACTCTTGCTTGGTCTAATAAAACCACTTTCCAACAGCTCCTTGATGGCTTTTTCAATTTCATCTTTCTGCCTCTTTGGATAGCGGTAAGGTGTAGTAATGACAGGTTTTGCTCCCTCTTCTAACTCAATCACATGCTCAGAACCTCTTTCAGGAGGTCTTCCAGGAGGTAAGCTTCCAAAGACTTTGCTCTTCTTTGAAAGTAAGGCTTGAATATCAGGATGATATTGCCTTTTTTCCTCTACCGGATCAGCTGGTAGAACCATACATTCAGCAGCCCATTCAACCTGATCATGGCGGATCAGCCTTTCCATCCTCTTCAAAGACACAATTCGAGGGCCTCCATTTGACATCCCTCTTAGAACAACCTTTCTTCCATTAGACTGAAATTTCAGCTCCATGGTTTGCAAATTCAATGTGATCTCACCAAGAGATCGCAGCCATTGTATGCCCAACACAATATCAGTGTCTCCAATTCCCACCACATAAAAATCATCTTTAATCTCATGATTTCCCAATTGCAAAGAGAGGTTAGGAATCTTCCTTGTGCAAGACATAGTAAAACCATCAGCAACCATTACCTTGAAACCATCAAATTCTTCAGTCTTCAATCCTTTTCTAGCAACTAGTCCTTCATCAATAAAATTGTGAGTTGCTCCCGTATCAATTAGGGCAACTATCCTTTGTGAATTCACAACTCCATGAACCCTAAAAGATTCATTTTTTTGAAAGCTTGATAGTTGTGCAAAAGCACTACCATCTCCCACCTCTTCGGACTTGTCTTCTGGAGCTTCTTCACCTTCACTACTTGCTGATTCGTATTGCTGATCAGACGAATCAGATTCTGATCCATAATCAGAATAGCCCTCCATTCGATTAGCTTTGCCTCTTCCATAGCAGCGATGACCCTTAACCCAAGGATCACGGCAAGTGTAACAAACTCCATCCTTTCTAAGCTGTTCTTTGAGCTCTTCGGACAGCCTTGGTGGAAACTTCTTGGGCAGATTTGAAGAAGGCTTTTTATCTTTCTTATGGCTGAATGGTTTTGAGTGAAATTTAGGCCTTGGGGCTGCCAACTCCATGCTCCTAGCTTTCTTGATAGCTTCATCTAGTGTTGGAGGATCAAATGCTTTGACCCAACCCTTCAAAGGCTCCATTAAACCTTCAGCAAAAAGAACTACAAGTCTTCTTTCAGTAATGTTTGGCACCATTACTGACAACCTCTGAAAATCAGCCACATAGCTTTCTAAAGATCCTTGCTGTTTCAATTGTGCCAATTCTCTAAATCTTAATTCAGGATCTTTGGTGTCAAACCTTTCAATCAACTTATTTGTAAACTCTCCATATGTGCGAATGAGGTTATGGCCAAGAGTGACCAAACCATGAGTCCACCATTCATGAGCTATCCCATCTAAATGCAAGGTAGCAAATTTGATAGCATCCTCTTCCGGCATAGGTCTAAGAGAAAGGTAGTTATCTAACTTTTGTACCCATGACCTGGCTGTACACTTATTACTACCATCAAAATGTTCCAAAGTGATCTTTCCCAATGCCTGGTAGAAATCATTTCTAGGTGCTGTAGGAGGACGTTGATCATTCCTTCCACCATTTCTCCGACTCCTTTGATTCATGTATTGATCAAAGGTCCAAGTACCCCTCAAATCAAGAGGTAAAGAAACATACTCCATGTAAGCTTGACGAGCATCATCAGCAAAGTTTGGAGTAGCCACAACTGGTTGTTGCTCTTCCCTTGGTGTGAAAACGGGAAAAAGGGGTCTAGAGGATAACCCACTATGAATTGTAGTATGCTGACCCACAATTCTGTCTCTAGTATTCACCTCAGGACTGCCACTATTATTATTTCCATTAACTCCACTACTTTCTCCAGCTGAGTTATTTTGGGGCTGAATAATACTCTGAGCTGCTTGCTGATCCAACTTGGATAATAAACGGGACATCATGTCTATCATCCCGTCAAATTTCTTCTCCACTCTATCCCTCTCTTCATTATCTCTCCTTACAGAATCTGACATTATTACAGCTATGTGATCAACCACTTCCACTGAATTATCTGAACCTTCCACTGTTTTACCAAGATCTCTTAGGACTTCTGAGAAGGTATCTGCCTCTGGAACGGGCGGAAACTGATGTTGATTTCTGGCCTGACTTATGGTGTATGGCCTAGTGTCTCTTTCACTCATCAGTTAACTACTGCAAATTGCCACAGGATGGCAGGGTCTTCGGCTCTGATACCACTGAAATATGCTAACCAATTTTTTTGAAAGTTTTACACAATACAAACCAACACTTGCCAACTTGATTAGCGTTAGCATCAAACTGAAAACTGAACTTGAATTGAATAACTACTCAACGTCAAGAATGTGCACTCAAGATCCCACTAAGGGCGAGGTGCTAACATATGACGGAGTGAAGAAAGTTGAAATTATAAACAGATAGGCGGATAACCAACCATGAAAAAGCAATTCCACGCTACCACCAAACAGTGGGGGGGAAAAGATTACACTAGAAACAATTCATCCGCTGCGGCGGGCATCCACAGAACTGTGGGGATTCACCACTCTGAGTGGGTACAAGAGTTACAATCAATTTAACCACACTGGCGGTAAACCATCCAGGGGACTTTTTAATGAGAATTTAATCAAATAGTTGCAGCAATAATAATGGGTTAGATTAGTACTACTAATCAGAACCTTACAATTCAAAATGACTGCAAATACATGAATTACAATGATAGAGAAATGAGATAAGGAGATAAGAATGAATTCTAACAATGTTCTTTGCTTTCCAATGACTGAAAAATGATTAAAACTGGAAACTGATAAATCTGATGTAAAACCCTGAGTTCTGGAATTTTATAACAGCAAACTGGAAAACAGTAAAACACTCATAACTCACTCATTTCACCTCCGAATTGACTGAAATCAGTTGCAAAAGTCTCTCAGAAGGTAGGCGACCAAACCAGGAGGAAGAAACAGCAGCAAATCACGTTCTTTATTTTCTGGCACAATTCCCAATGCAAGCTGAAATGTACGGCCTCCTTGAAAAATCGACTTTGCAAGATAAAAATGAATACTTGGAATTAAATTCCAATTTTTGGTGAAAGATGGCGCCTTGAGTCAACAAATTGATTGCCAAAATACCCAGAATGAAAATAAAATCACTCAGATTGATATGAGCAAAAATCAGCTTCAGCTGTGTAAAAACCAGGAAACCAGAACTGTGAAAAAACTCCAAAATCTTCAATCTTTGATGCTCAATCTGCTAGTCTGATGTTGAGAAGCAGCAATGTAGCCAACTAGGTGTTATATTGCAAACACGAAATTGGATGAAAGGCTAGGAGGTAGACTTCCTCGAAGCAATATGTCAATTGTCATTTCGACAGCATAACTTTAGCATAATTTTCATGGATGAAATGCTGGAGCAAAAGCCTTCAATAAATAAGAGCTCACCAAAACTCTTCAATTGCCTGAGAAGCAGATCAAAAGACACAGGAGTCCCTTTGAATTCCAAAAACCATTCAACTTCTCAAAGTGGCGTCCCAAAGGCCTCATGAGAAATTCACTTTATTCAAAAAAGCAACATTTATAAAAGTGGCGTCCAAATACAAGCTGAAGTAATATTTGAATAAAGATTAAATAATCTTATAATGAAGGCGTACCCTTCATGGCCCCACTTTCAAAACAACTTAAGTTATCTCCTTAGGCCAAGGGGGGGTGTCAACAGTGAATTAAAACATATTGCCTTCAATTAAATATTTTTCACCAATTAAAGCTTTCTGAAGACCAAACCATAATAACAATAACTGCTCCAACTGCAAAGGACTAAGAATAGACAACTGCAACTGTTACAACTAGCATTTACTAAAAATAGTAAATAACATGAAATGCCACAAAACTCCAAGCCACGAAACCCTAATTTCACCTCATTCCAGTCTACAGGTTCCGGAATAGACTGATGAATTGCAATGCTGATCACTGATGAGAAGGGGACATTACAGGACATAATATCTAGCTAAGTCAGAAAATAGATCAAATGAGAATGCTAGTTGGTTGACTCCCATGGAGGTGAAAAGGTACGAGTTTTGCCTTCAAACATTGCAAACCACCATGTGAGCAAGAGCTCACCTTCTTTTCCTACCTAAGATGTTTAATGCAAGAACGTCTTAGGTTTAGAGCAATCAACATCACAAAAAAGTGTTTTATTTCTTTAGTTTTAGTTTTGCTTGTGCTAACCTTGGTTTCCTAGGTGTGGATGAGCATCGTCAAAATTTTGATTTTCAAATATTTTTCCCTCTCAATTTGGGCATCCTCCTTGGAGAGAATCTTGGAGGGACCCTCTAGTCCATATACAATGCCTTTATTATGTTTTATTAATATGTTTGTATTTGACTATGTATTAATTGTTTGTTGGATTTTAAGTAGTTATAAGAGTCAATTGATAGATAGTTATATCCTCTTGCCAACTATCAAGTCCATGAAATGGATTTTGTGTCATCAATGAATGCAATATGATCTAGTCATATTGACTCTAATCCTTGGCTAACCACCTTTAGTCTACTTCTATAATAATTTCATGTGTGAATAAAGATATACTTTTACTCCTTTATTTAGTATATATTATTAATTTTGTTCACTATTTCAAGTATTCATTTTATCATATAGGAGAGTAAACATTGGTGTTGTTGACTTCAAAGAAATTGGGTCAAATTTGCGAGATCCATGCCCTAAGACCCCAATAAAGGCAAAACGAGAGCACAATGTGTTCAAGACCAAGAGATTAGGCAATCTTTAAGGATCATAGAGAAAAGAGAACATAGAAGAAGACTACAAGAAATAGTTGAAGAAACCCTAATAGTACAAATTCAAAGTTGAAGCCTATCTCGATAAAGAAGTCAAAGTCGGAGCTATAGATGGTGAAACAAAAACATTTCCACTGCAAGCCAATATATAAAGGGAGAGTGGGAGGAGATAGCCAAGCACTTACCACTACCCAACAAAGTGTAGGTCAATCTTTCTAACTAGGTGGAAAAATCAAGACCGCCTTCTCTAGACGAGGTAAGTTAGGGGAAGAAGTCAAATTCTTTCACAAAAGTGTACAAGACTTTGTGGCATTGAAAGGTTGTCAATCAAAGGAGAAGAAGCCAAGCCAAGGGTGTATAAAAGAAAATCTAAAGACAAAACAAGTGCGCAAAACACTAAAGCTAAGGGAAGAGTAGAGGATTCCTACGTGGTCGAGGTGTGAGAGAAGCACCAGAACGTCTGAATCAAAACTCCCTAGAAAACAAGTTCCAGGCACTAGGTTTACATCAAAACAAAACCATGGTAAGCCATAGTGTAGAAAAGAAAAATTTATCCAAGTTTACAAACAATGGATTAGAGGATCCTGTGAGGCACTATAAGACTTGTGAAACAATTTGGACAGCAAATGGGCAAGATGATAAAACAATTTGGCTGTGGTATTTTCCAGCCACCTTGTGAGGTGTAGTAATTGACTAGTATATAGGAATTGACGAAGCCTCTTGAAACACACGGAAGAGATTAAAGAAGGCCTTTGAATAAGAGTTTAAGTTGCTTTGTGATAATAATGAAATAATAGCAGAAATTTACGATACAAACAAGGTAAGCACAAAAATGTATGAACTTATAATTGTAGACTTAAAGACTTGCTTGTCAAGTTAGAAAAAGAATCAATTGATGGTCTCAAGAAAAAATGATTCATCAAAAGGTTTACTTATGTTATCAAGAAAAAAGATAAAGGTAGTATCAACTTCTTCCTATGCAAAATCCTACAATTGGACAATGGACATTGAAAAGTGAAGACAAAATGTCCTCACATGGTAAAAGAAAAAGAGAGGAAGATGGAAGCTCAAATGACAATAGTGACTATGAATCAAAAACGATACAAGCACTTCAAAGGGACATGCTCCAAATAGTGAAAGAATCTAAGGCGAAGAAAGAAACCAGCAAAGAAACTATTGAACTGTGGTATACTAAATGCAAAAGTGAAGGTGACACCTAATGTAATTGTCCTAGAAAAATGTTTTGTGAGATTTTCCAAGTTATGGGCCATTCAATAAAAGACCGCCCATATAATTTGAAGACTAGTACACAAGTACTATTTACATAGGGAGAGCAGTTCATCACCAAAGCCATAGAACACACTTTTAGGCAATTATCAAAATCAAATATAGTACAACCCCTAAGAACATCCAACCATACATGCCAACAATGTAATGAATGGGAATACTTTGTGAGAGACTGTCAATACAAGCAAAACAAATTGCAACTATTGTGCAAATGGGTAGACCTGGAGACCATTAAGACATCAGATGTCTAAAGCAAAATGCTAGTGTCAACATGATTGATGTAAAGCATAACGAAATATTGGTCATTGCTCACGCCCAAGAAAAGAAGGTTGTGTACCCGAAGCCATATACAAAAAAAAGAAAAGCTTTGTGAAGCAAGGGCTGCAGTAGAGAATGCTATGGCTGACAAATGACGACACCCAAATGCAAATGCAAGTACAATAACAAATTATTTACATGTCGGTACAAATATTACAAGGCAAATACTTCAAAATACCATACCAGTTAAAGTAGTGGATTTATTACAAAGTATTCATAAACTTAGAAATGTTATTGTATCAAGGAACAATGAAGAGGTTCATGCTACAACCCATTTGGAATCTGATGAGAATAAAGATCCAATAACTAAACCTCCATTATCAAGTGACCAAGTGTTAAATCCAATTTTACTAACAGCTAACATGACAAAGAAACCAATGATGGTGAATATGGAGATCCTTGGAAGCAATCCCACCAATACAAGTGTTGATGATGGATCTGGTGTAAACCTTTTTCCGAGAGACAATCAAGAAGTTTGGACAAGCCAACCATTTGGCCCCCAACTTGCAAATCAACAAGGTATTAAGGTACTTAGATTTTTAATGAGCCAAATGGTAATTATCAGAAACCAAGCATTTTTGCTGAATTTTGTAGTCATTTCATTATGGAATATTGCATACGACACATTGTTGGGTCGAGGTTAGCTAGTAGTAGCGAAAGCTGATCACAATTGGAAAAATAATACAACCTCCATTGAGAACAAGGGTCGGGAGTATATAATCAATTTGAATAACCAAGCAATCAGTGAGGAAGTAGCCTCCTTGAATTCATCAAATTCAAACTCCAAAGAAGAATGGATGGAGAAGCAAGATCAAGGTCCAATGGAACCAAATGACGAAGGGATTTTGGATTTATAGTCATGTTCAAAGATGAAACAAATTCTCTTTTTGGCCTGTTTCACTGGCAAATGGAGGACAATGATGTATTTCCGTCAAACTATAATTTTATTGAAGCTACAAAGATCAATGAATAGGAACAAGATCTATGTGATGACAAGCACTCTATGGAGAATGCCTTTGAAATGCTAGACAGTTTATGTGTAAGAAATAGTGCAAGGTTTGTAGAAATCGACAATTTTTGCTACAACAAAGGCAACCAACTTTCTAGGTATGTCTCAAAATAATAATATTAAAAAATAGTTGACCTGGAGCCTACTATACAACAATTTGGACAAAAATGTAATGAAAGGAAATGTATTATTACAATGGGTCAAACATAAAGAGGAAATTATTAAAGTCGGGGAAGAAAATGAATTTAAAAAAATAATTGTACAACCAATTAGGAGAACAATTAAAAATTATGATTTTCTCTTGACCATGCGACCACACATTAAAATTAATGCAAGGAAAAAAAATGGAACCTTAAGTTACGATCAGGCAAAAATTCTCTATATTACTATACGATTTCTTCAAAAAGGCCATTGATTCTTATTTTCTACCCCATACTAACCCCAATTTACAAGTTGCAACCACACTTTGTTGTTGTAGTACAATTTTTAATACGGCCTACAACTTCATTGACTACTGTACAATTTCTACAGTGTAACACCATTGTACAATCTATATATGCCACAACCATTGTATGACCTCCTAAGTGCACCATCGTACACCTCATTATTCCATCCACTATACAAACCACATCAAAATTATTTATCATATGGCCCAAATAAACTTTCCCCACTATATGGTTTGTACCTCCATCATTTGTTGTACAACCTATCTTTTGTTGTTTGACACCTTTACTCCTATCATATAACCCCTCACAAATGCCATCATATGAACTGCATCAAGAATATTCACCATACAGTTTGATCCAACTCTCCCTACCATATGGTTTACACTTCCATTGATCACCATATAGTCTACACCATAGCTTGAGGACTCTCTGAGCCCTGGAAAAGACTCTTGGGACTCCCGAGTCCTAGGGCTTGCCGAGTCAACTCACCAAGGACTCCTGAGCCAAGTCCTGGAGAGTCTAGGCTAGGACTCTCGAGTCCTGGCGAGTGACTCGCGCGAGTCCTAGAATCGGACTCCCAAGTCCCAACTTAGGACTCTTGGCACCACCTGGAAATAATGAGTGTGAATTTTTAAAACTTGTTTTTTGTTTGTTTTTTTCATTTGAAAATTTGAAACTATGAGTATGAATGATGAAATTTCAAATAGTGAGTGTTTGAAGATCATATAACATGTGTAATATTTGAATTGTGAGAAATTGATATCAAATTAGGCTCTTTGTTCTCTAACTACATTAATTTATTTTTGTTTTTTTGTAAAACTACGGTTTTCTTCTTTATCGAGTCCTAGCCGAGTTTTTTGCCGAGTCCCGAGTCCGAGTATTATTTTGGGCTACTGAGTCTGCACCAAGTCCGAGTTTTCCAACTATGGTCTACAGTTCATACCTCCATACGATCTAAACATCCACCATCAACTAGAAAACTTTTGCATTTTTCAACTATCACTCTTACTATACTATTCCTTGCTCAAGTCCTTCAATCAAGAAATTGGGAAAATTCTACACAATTTGAGTTGTGGGTGATTAGAAATCCTTGACCCTTGCTACATGTTGTACAACCTCGTATGTGGTTTTGGTTCAAAAAAAAATTGGTTTGTTCTCAAAGTTCAATTGAAGCAAATCTAGTCGGTTCTTCCTCAGATTATGACTATGGAAAAAAGAGGGAATTCGTCATAGAAATTGATGAACTAGATGAAAGTGCATTCCTAGAATATGGGGATACTAAATATTATTTTCATGCTCAAAATGCTTTTGAAGTGCCTACAGTACTATTTGGGTTTAGTGATCCATTAGTGCGGCATTCTCAACCTCCAATGTGCAATTAGATTGAATCCCTTGGTTGGTTGGTCATAGGCATTATTCACATAGTGGCATACGTTGGGTAAACACTCCAAAAAATCTATTTTTGACTTTTAAGCATTGTTTTTTGGCTTTTAAAAGATCATGAATATGGTGTGTGCCATGAAGGTTTGTGTGGTTTTGAAGGTCTTCATTTGGCACTACCCCTGAACACCATGAGGAACACTACCCCTCAACCCTGCTAGGGGCGCCACCCCTAGACCCTCACCATGGGCACTACCCCTCAACTTTGCAAGGGGCATTGCCTCCAAATCCCCACCAAACTCATTTGAGTTGCCAAGTATTCTCCAAGTCCAAGTTTGTGAACTATGCTTCCAAGTTTGCCTACAATTTTCCGCCTACAATATTGTCATCAATTTGGAAAGTTTTCCCTAATGTATATTGCCTTTAAAAAAAATCATGAAAATGGTGTGCACCATAAAAGTTTGTGTGGTTTTGAAGGTCTACATTGGGCACTACCCTTGGACCTCGTGAGGGGCACTACCCCTCAACCCTACAAGGGGCATCGCCCCCAGACCCCTACCATGGGCACTACCCCTCCACCTTGCTGGGGGGCAAACCTTGCTAGGGGGCATTGCCCCCAAACCCCCACCAGACTCATTTGATTTGCCAAGTACTCTCTAAGTCCAAGTTTGCGAACTATGCTTCCAAATTTTCAAGTCTTCATCGACAATATTGTCATCAGTTTGAAAATTCTTCCCTCATGTTAATTGATGCTTACTTATTTTCCTTGTTGTTTGGAAGACAACTTTTTCTTTTGGGGGGATGATGTAGTTTACATACAATGCATTTATTTTTTTTATTAATATGTTTGTATCTAACTATGCATTAATTATTTGTCGCCCTTTGGATAGTTATAAGAGTCAATTGATAGATGACTGTGTCCTCTTGGCAACCATCAAGTCCTTTAAATAGATTTTGTATCATTAAGGAAAGCAATATGTTCTAGTTAGATCATCTCTAATCCTTGGCTGACCATCTCCAGCCTGCTTTTGTAATAACTTAATGTGCAAATAAAGATGCACTTTTACTCCTCTTTTTGATATGTAATATTAATTTTGTTCACTATTTCAAGTATTCATTTTGTCAGATAGGAGAGTTAACAGCCTCATTCGGCACTTGTCTAAATGTTCATGACACCCCAATGAAGTTGTAGAATCACAATTCCATGAGGGTGTTTGGGATGGCGGGCCACCTTACATGTTGTTGACTCCATTTGTATGTGTAATTTGAAGAGCACAAAGATATACTTAAAGGGGGGGGCGGGGGAGGTGGCGCGCGGTGCGGAGGGGCGTGAATCAATATATTTATAAACTTTTACCCTTTACAACCTTTATCAACTTCCAATTCTAACACAAAATCAACTATGGAAGAATATCTCAATATGAACAAGTTGACACCAAGATTTTACGTGGAAACCCTTACGGGAGAAAATCCACAGTACAAACAATGTACTTTATGAATTATATAAACTTTTACAATGAATGTAGGCACCAACTTACTTGAATCACCAAATATGTAGTTTAGTAGGCACCAACCTACAAAGAGCACCAGCGCTTAATCCTGATTTAGTAGGCACCAACCTACAAGGAGCTTCAACCCCTAATGCTGATTTAGTAGGCACCAACCTACAAGGTGCACCAACCCCTACTTGCCAAGCACCAACTTAGCAAAGATTATAATTTGAATGAATAGATTTCCACCTTTAATGTTGCTTCCTCAACAGATGATGGACTTTACAATCTTTCTCTTCTTGAATTTATCTTTCTCAAATGATGTTCATATATATCAGCATATGATGAATTTACTTTTCAAATCTGCTTCTTATATTCTCTTCATACAAATTTGCACACACTCCTCTTGGACTGTCCTTGAATTATCTTCACAAATCACTTCTCAATCAGCAATCATCTCTTCATAAATCTGCTCAAAATGTAAATAAATCTTCACAAAACTCTGCTCCAATCATATATATATCTCTTTGACTCTGCACAAACTCTTCACAGAATTGAAACAAGTTCTTTTTCAAATCTGTCTTCTCAACTCAAACTTTAGATAATATTCACTTTATAATTGATAGTGCTGCTCTTCCTCTCTATACTTAGACAATAGTCATTCAATTCTTATATTGATCTGCAAATGATATTTATTTATACACAATACAGATAATATTCAACTATAGAAACCCCTATTCTCACTGTTTCTGAAACTGCTTGTTTTTGCTTTTTTTTTGAGTGTTTTGATTTTTTTCTGTTTTTGCATGCAATAACAAAGAATGCGATTTTGAAAGAAATGTAAGCAACTACAATAGAACTAACATTTTTATGCCAGATGAGAAGATCCTTGTATTTATTTGCAAATGATGATAATCCCAATATAGGAAGAACAAGGCGTACAATAATAAGCTTTTAAAATAAATTTCTAGAAAAACCAGAACATGCCTGTAGCCGCCTAGAGAAGCTGGGAAATGGTACGATCTGCCCTTGCCATGGTTTTCCCCACTGTCAGATGATAGGAAATCAGTAAGAAACCCTAGCCGCCCCTGTAGCAATTATTATTCAGCCAAGAAAAGAAGCGCTTGGCCCTAGATAGAAAACACGCCTCCTTGCAGCCCTCTGTGACTTGTACGGCCCAGCAACCAGCAAGCAATAAATTCGTACGGCCTTAAAAGATATGTCCAGAGCTTAGAAAATGGGCGCCTAAAATAAAGAATCCCTCCTGGAAGAATCCCAAACCAAAATACTGAAGATATTCAAAAGTTGAAGCACTGTGATAACTTCTGGATGAAGCTATCTCTTCGACAAGCAATAGATCAGCTGATATTTCACAGCCTTTGAACTGCAGACACTGAAGATGGCTCGTTCTCCAATGCAAAAAGACAACTGAAACCCTTGGCTCCATTTTCTGAAGGAAGAATTGATCAAAGTCGATTTTCATAACATAATGATGTTTTCTTCACAAGTGAAAACCTTATATTCTTCAAGAGGGTCGACTTCTCTCCAAAAAGCATTATTTAAATAAAGTTGAATTATCACTTTTAATATTTCCATAGTTTGCACGCACTTTTAATTAGTGGCCCCTTCTTCATGTTGGTCGACCCCTTCCTTTAATTCATTTAAGTTATAATATTTAATTATATTATAACTTTATAATATAAGCCTTTAATTAATTAATATTTATTTTAGCAAACAAATATTAATATCTCTCTCAAAACAGGTCCAAATGACGAACCGTCTGAAGCCAGATGATAAGTGACTGAATCCACATACGACCAAACCATACTGCTAAAAATAGCAGGGGTTATTTGCTGAGTGACTCTACTTACTAAAAATAGTAAGTCAAGCAAATGATGTCCAAACGACTCCAAACGAAAGCCAAGCTAAATGATTCTGCCAACTGAAGCCAAGTCAAGCCTCAACCAGACCCTCTATCCACCCTATCAGCCTACGAGGGTCACATAATAGGCTAATCTCAAGAACTGAGAGATGTCAACTGGAAGGGGACATTACAGTCCGCCCCTCCTGAAATTGCTTGTCCTCAAGCAATCTCAACTCCGGATGCTGCAAAATCTCCTCGCTCTCCCACGTAGCATCCTCCACTGGTAAATCTCTCCATTTCACCAAGTATTCCTTGATAGTCCTCCTGCGCAACTGTCTCTCTCTGTATTCTAGGATCGACTCAGGAACTAAGATCAACTTTCCCTCATCATCTAAGGGAGGTAATACTGCTGAAGGTACCACACAGTGTCCCAACGCCTTCTTGAGACGTGACACATAAAAAACATTGTGGACCTTACTATCCACCAAAAGCTCTAGCTCATAAGCCACCTCTCCAACACGCCTCAAAATCCTGAAAGGACCATAATACCGTGGCTTAATCTTTTCCAATCCACTCTTCCTAAGAGTAGACTGACGGTAGGGCTGCAGCATGAGATATACAATGTCTCCCACCTCAAAAAATCTCTCTGTCCTCTTCTGATCTGCATACTGCTTCTGCTGATTCTGTGCCTTAGCAATATTTTCCTTAAGAGCCCTCATAGTGTCCTGACTCTCCTGCAATAAATTTCCAGCACTAGGCACTCTACTGTCACTCAGTAGCAAATCCAGAAAACTAGGCGCCTCATAACCATACAACGCCATGAAGGGGGACATCTGAATGGTCATGTGAAAAGTAATATTGTAACAATACTCGCATAAATATATCCACTTGACCCACGCCTTTTGCTGCCTTGCATTGTAATTCCTGAGGTATCCTTCCACCCATTTGTTCACTATTTTTGTCTGACCATCGGTCTGCGGGTGGTAACTGGTGCTCGGTGTAAGCTCGGTCCCACAAAGTTTGAACACCTCCTGCCAGAAGTGACTCAGGAACCGACTATCCCTATCGCTAACTATGCTCCGAGGCAACCCATGTAATCTGAAAACCTCTGCTACCTGTGTAGTTGTGTAAGTGGTGGTGATTGGAAAGAAGTGGGCATACTTCGTCAGCCGATCCACAACTACATATATGCAATCACGTCCCTGGGCTTTAGGCAAGCCCGTAATAAAATCCATCGACAGGCATTCCCACTTCCTATCAGGAATCGGAAGTAGCTGCAACAATCCTGCTGGATACGTGTTCTCCTGCTTGTTCTACTGACAAACAGGGCACTCACGCACATACTGAAGAACATCTGCCTTAAGACCCTTCCATGTAAACCTTTCTCGAACCTATCTGTATGTTTTCAAATACCCGGGATGCCCTGCTGTGGGTACATCATGAAAGGCTCGCATAATGGTGTTCTTCATCTCAGATCCTGGGATCAAGAAAATCCTGTTCTTGTAAATGATCAAGTCATTCACAAGTGTGTACCTGGTGTCCACCATAGATCCCTCAAAAATACCAGATGCCCAAGTATCCTTGGCATACTCTGCCACAATCAAATGCCTCCAATCCTCTGCAATATGTACCATAGAACTCAGATAAGGCCGGCGTGAGAGGGCGTCAGCAACATTCTGGGTACCCTTGATGTAGGTGATATCAAAGTCATATGCCTGTAACTTACTCACCCACTTCTGCTGACGGTCATTTAAATCTCACTGCCCTAGGAAATGCCTAAAGCTATTATGATTAGTTTTAATACAAAACTTACTGCCCACGAGATATTGCCTGAATTTGGCCAAGGCATGCATTATGGCCAGCATTTCCTTATCATAAATACTGTAAAGCCTCTCTGGTCCTCTGAGTTTTTTGCTCGGGTGCTTGTCCTACATAAGCATTGTTCCAATACCCTCACCAGAAGCATCACACTGAAGCTCAAAAGGCTTCGTAAAATCTAGTAGCGCCAAAACTGGACACGTAGTCATAAGTTCCTTGAACCTCACAAAACACTCCTGTGCCTCAAGAGTCCAAAAAAATGCACCTTTTTTCAACAAATCCATCATAGGTGCTGCATGGCCTGAATATCCACTGACAAATCTGCGATAGAAACCACATAACCCAAGGAATCCTCGCAGCTGTGCAAGGTTCGCTGGAGTAGGCCAATCTACGATAGCACGGATCTTCTCAGGATCCATCTGTACTCCCTCTGCACTGATGATATGGCCTAAGTATAATAACTCAGTCATCCCTAAATCACACTTGGATTCCTTGGCGTACAAGGACTCCCTCTCCAAAATGTTGAGTACTGTATCCAAATGAGCCAAATGCTCCTGCCAAGTCCTACTGTAGATCAGAATATCATCGAAGAAGACAAGTACATATCTCCTCAGATGTGAGTGGAAGACCCTGTTCATGGTGGACTGGAATGTCGCTGGAGCGTTGGTTAGCCCAAATGGCATCACCACAAACTCGAAGTGTGCACAATGACAACGGAAAGCAGTCTTCTCAACATCCTGCTCACGGACTCTAATCTGGTGATATCCCGATCTCAAGTCTATCTTCGAGAAGTAATAGGCACCATGGAGCTCATCAATAAGCTCATCTATACGAGGTATGGGGTACCTGTTTTTGATGGTCCTCTTATTCAGGACTCTGTAATCAATGCACATACGAAGTGTACCATCTTTCTTCTTCACTAGAACCACTGAAGAAGCAAATGGTGACTTACTTGGTCGAATGTGACCCATAGCAAGCAGCTCCTTGATAGTCTTCTCTATCTCATCCTTAAGCCGCTTCGGATGTCTGTAAGGGGTAATCATGACAGGCTTAGCGCCCTCCTCAAGCTCTATGATGTGCTCAATACCCCTGTCTGGAGGTCTCCCTGGTGGAATGTCACTAAAAACCTTCCCATGCTTAACTCTCAACTGCTGAATGTTAGGATGATACTCGATCTTATGCTGTCCCTGCTGTATAGGTGTCAAAGTGCACTCGGCAGCCCACTCAACCATGTCATGACGCATAAGTCTCTCCATCCGTTGGAAGGAAATGGTACTAACGTTACTGTCTCGGATGGCCTTCAGAATATGAGTCTTTCCATCCACATCAAACCGAATCTCCAAAGTTGATTGATGGCCTACAAAAACTCAAATACGATCGGTTTCCTAAATATGTCTTTGAGACGAAGTGTGACTTCCTCAAGGGAATGAAGCCACTTCATGCCCAAAACTAAATCAATATCTCCCATATTCACTACGTAATAATCAGCCTTGAATTCATAATTATTCAGGCGCAAAGGAAGATCCTTATTCATACGGTCACATCTGAGAGTGTAACCATCAGCCACCTTAACCCGAATGCCCTAAAACTCCTCGATTATGAGTCCACGCTTCTCCACAAATCTAGCATCAATAAAATTGTGGGTGGCTCTTGTGTCTAGAAGGGTGATGACCTTTTGACCCGCCAAAACTCCACAAAGTCTAAAAGATCCCTCCTGCTAAATGCTAGACAACCATGCCTCCTGGATTTGGAGCTCTGACTCTGCCTCTGCCCTAGGCTCTGAAGCCTCTGATTCTAACTCCTCAGAACTCTCCTGCTGTTCGGAATTCTCAGATTCCGAATCCTCGTAATAGCCCACATAACTCTATTGGCCTTACCCTTAGGCCGCAAAGGACAATCGTGGTTAGCGTCGTAGGGACCTTTGCAGTAGAAGCAAAGCTTCTTCCTGCGCAAATCATTAAGAGTCTCACGATCCAAGGGTGTTGCTGATTTACTCTTTGAGTCACTCTTAAAATCAGATCTCTCCTTATTCTTGTTAAATCACTTATTGTCCCTGAAGGAAGTAGTATTTCTGGAGTTGAACTTGCTAGATGGTGCTGCAAGTTCCATGCTACACGCCTTCTTCAAAGCTTCTTGTAATGAAAGAGGATCAAATGCCTTGATGCAACCTCTCAGTGGTTCCAACAATCCCTCCACGAAGAGCACAACTAGACGCCTCTCTGATATGTTGGGAACCATCACGGACAACCACTGGAAGTCTCCTATGTAGGCCTCCAAACTACCAACCTGTCTCAACTGGGCCAAGTCTCTGAAGTAAGACTCAGGATCCTTCTTGTCGAATCGTTCCACCAATCTATCCACGAACTCCTGGTAAGTGGTGATACGATCGTGCTGAAGTGTCACCATCCCATGATGCCACCAGTCATAAGCTGCTCCCTCAAGGTGCAAGGTAGCATATCTGATAACATCCTCCTCTGCCATGGGACACAATGTAAGGAAGGTATCCAGCTTACTAATCCAAGTCTGAGCTATAACCTTACTGCTGCAGTCAAACATAGCCAAAGAGAGCTTGTTTGTGGCGCGCTTCAGGTCACTGTTCTGATGCCTAGGCCTCCTATCCGGCCTATTCCTGTAATGCTCTCGCCTCTGTGTGATAAACCTGTCAAAAGTAATCCTCTCTCTGACCTCTGGGGTCAATAACTCCCACTCGTCGTTCACTGCCATAAGAATATCAGTGAACACTGCCTCAGGCTCCTCATCTACCATAGGCCCATCGGGCTCCTGTCTCACAAAAATCGGACGGTAGGCCTATCCGTTGTCCGTGACACAGTCCTGGGTATCCTCCGTGAACCTGCATCACTCCTGGCCTCATCACGTCGTGGTGATGGCCTCCTAGGTGAACCAATCCTATGTATCGCCACGGTCAATTGCTGTAATACATCAGTTACTTGCTGTTGTCCTGTACGAAGATCTCTAAGAGTATGTAAGACCTCTGCATCATCATCCCTAGGGTTTTGAGGAATCTCTGTTCTATCAGCCATGGTTCCCGGCTGCCTGTTCACTCCCTGTTCCCTGTCAATCAAAGCTCTCCTGCGAGTGTAATATCTGTGAGGCCCAACCTCCTATGGCTGCATATGAATCCCAAACCCTAAGGCTGGCAGGAAACCACTTTGATACCACTGTAGAAACCCCTATTCTCACTGTTTCTGAAACTGCTTGCTTTTGCTTGTTTTTTGAGTGTTTTGATTTTTTTCTTTTTTTGCATGCAATAATAAAGAATGCGATTTTGAAAGAAATGTAAACAACTACAATAGAACTAACATTTTTATATGCCAGATGAGAAGATCCTTGCATTTATTTACAAATGATGATAATCCCAATATAGGAAGAACAAGGCGTACAATAATAAGTTTTTAAAATAAATTTCTAGAAAAACCAGAACATGCCTGTAGCCGCCTAGAGAAGCTGAGAAATGGTACGATCTGCCCTTGCCATGGTTTTCCCCACTGTCAGATGATAGGAAATCAGTAAGAAGTGCTTGGCCCTAGATAGAAAACACACCTCCTTGCAGCCCTTGTGACTTGTACGGCCCAGCAACCAGCAAGCAATAAATTCGTACAGCCTTAAAAGATATGTCCAGAGCTTAGAAAATGGGCGCCTAAAATAAAGAATCCCTCCTGGAAGAATCCCAAACCAAAATACTGAAGATATTCAAAAGTTGAAGCACTGTGATAACTTCTGGATGAAGCTATCCCTCCAACAAGCAATAGATCAGCTGATATTTCACAACCTCTGAACTGCAGACATTGAAGATGGCTCGTTCTCCAATGCAAAAAGACAATTGAAACCCTTGGCTCCGTTTTCTGAAGGAAGAATTGATCAAAGTCGATTTTCATAACATAATGATGTTTTCTTCACAAGTGAAAACCTTATATTCTTCAAGAGGGTCGACTTCTCTCCAAAAAGCATTATTTAAATAAAGTTGAATTATCACTTTTAATATTTCCATAGTTTGCACGCACTTTTAATTAGTGGCCCCTTCTTCATGTTGGTCGACCCCTTCCTTTAAGTCATTTAAGTTATAATATTTAATTATATTATAACTTTATAATATAAGCCTTTAATTAATTAATATTTATTTTAGCAAACAAATATTAATATCTCTCTCAAAACAGGTCCAAATGACGAACCATCTGAAGCCAGATGATAAGTGACTGAATCCACATACAACCAAACCATACTGCTAAAACTAGCAGGGGTGATCTGCTGAGTGACTCTACTTACTAAAAATAGTAAGTCAAGCAAATGATGTCCAAACGACTCCGAACGAAAGCCAAGCTAAATGATTCTGCCAACTGAAGCCAAGTCAAGCCTCAACCAGACCCTCTATCCACCCTATCAGCCTACGAGGGTCACATAATAGTCTAATCTCAAGAACTGAGAGATGTCAACTGGAAGGGGACATTACATCAACAAAATCCCATCACAAATGATATATCCTTTGTTCCTTCACAAAACTCCAACACTCTACACACCTAATTGTGTTTATGATATATCAATTGTTCCACACACACATTCTACACCTGTTTGTGATTTAAAGATGAAGCATTTATATTCCACTCACATATGCCGCACTCTAGATGATATACATTTTTGCGCACAGCACTACACAACCCTCTATATTCTCATTTTCTACACCAACTTGTGTTTTATGATATAATCTTTTCACACAACACACATTTTACACTCTTTTACAACTCAAGGATGAAGCGTTTTATCCCATATACTACACACACACTTCGATGATCTATGTTTTTCATTTTTATATCTCAAGATGAGAATAGACGTGTCTTCACAATAATCCTTTGTCAAAGGGACGCATTCCTTCTCCATCACCACCTTCCTTAAAGCATTCATTAACGATTTTAACTAATCGATGCTTTCAACTCTTAATCATGATATATTCTTCTTTTGCTTTTAGTCGCTGTCTCTCAAACTTGAGAGATCGATATCAACGAAGTCGTTGTCCAGTAGTCTCTTCTTATTGACATCGGCGGCATTAATGTTTCAAGGTATCGACAGAGCATATATTATCTCTACTATGATGATTGGCGTCGACCATGTCCTTCAATGGTTGCGATAACCTTTACAGAATGCTTCCTCTCACTCCATGACTTGTCAATGCAGATATGAGAGTATTAATATTTCCCATCGGTTTATCCTATGTAATCAGACAGCTTCAAATATATCCAATGCTCATGATATCTCTATCTTGCGGCACCTTGCAGATGACGACTTGGTTTATATTGATATCCTTTGACCTGTAGGTTTCTACGCTAGCTCTCGATGACTCGGTTAATATGCTAGCTCTCGATGACTCGGTCTTCCCCCATGGATTATGTGGACAAAGGCTCACGTCGATACACTTCTTCTACAAGCCCGTAGCAATAACTTCACGTCTTACTACTCAAGGCTCTCGATATCTTCTTCAATCTTTGATTGCATTTTTATTTAATTTACAACCTGAATACATTAAACCAATTACAATTGTTATCTGCAAAAGCCTTTATTCCCTTGCAAAGATCTCCATTTTCCACTACGCACCATTTACTTTGTTCCTTGTTCTTTCACTTCAGATCCTTGTGAGATTCCCTCTTCGCGTGGCTTTTGTCTTTTCCTTTTTCATTCATGAACCTACTTCTCCATGGTGCGACACAATTCTTTTTCCCTTTGTCTTTTATTTCTCCCCCTAAAACAACAACCTGTACATTTCATTTTAGATTCTAAATCTGATTGTTATCTTCTTTCATTCTAAACCTGTAGGAGGCTGTATACGTCTCCATTATACTGAAAGGTTAGTAACATATTTTGACATATAAACCTTTTGACTCTTAAGAAGATGATCCATGCACAAGAATATGTTATCTTCAGTCATACATCTCCTTAGACATCAATAATCATTTGTTCAGCAATGCTTTTGACATCAATGACAACATTTCCAACATAATCCTGTTTGCATGCCTTTATCATTGATTGGAGTGCTCAAGTGAAAGGGAAGTTACTATTGAAAGGAAAATTGCATGCTTTCTTTGATTGTGGTAGCTAGGTGGAGAGAGTTGGAGTTATACTTTGGCTACTAGATTCAGACTTGACCCTCTTTAAGAATAGCGCCACATTTGGAGGGAGCTACTTTGGAGGATTACACTTTGACCCTCATTCATGAATCTTCTAGATTTGGCACCACACTTGAAGGTGGGAGATAAAAAGGAATAAGGAAGAGCTGAGGAGGGTTAGCTTCCATAGATCTATTTGCAGGTTGAAGACTAGTATAGAAATTCTTCATTGTGTTGCAGGTTCCAGGAGTTCAAGGTTGGCCTAAAGGTTGTGGATTGTCAGTAGTTGTCAGTTACTGGTGTTACCAGTGTTGTTAAAGTTCTTGCAGGATTGAAAAGTATGATTTTATAGGGGTAAACTCTGCCAAAATTTCCCCAGGTTTTTGTAATCAGTTATAATAATGTTTGATCAATAAAATCAGCAATATCTTTGTTCCTGTCTAGTTCTATTTCACGGTATTCCTATGCATATGTGGATCCTAAAAGAAATCAGACCTGAAACTTTACTTATTGTTCATATCATATTGGGTTGAAATTGGTTAAGTCTAGAGTCCATGTGGTGGAGCTGCAAGGAGAAGGAAGGTTACCATTCATTTGGCTCCCTATCCTTGACTGCATCAATGAACCTCATTTCTCAAGGCATGTGAACTCCAAATTTACATTTAACATTCATTGCAATTTTGTCTCTATTTTACATCAATATATTTAATAATCGTTCATTTCTAAGTTTCTAACATATTCTTACACACTTCTCAATTTTCTGTAGTCTTCCATGCTCAAAAAGTTAGGGTTTGAATGAACCTGACAAAGACCCAGTCAACCTGGGTAACTATGATTTTATGCAACTGGAAGAGCTCCTGGCCTTTCTTTCTTATTGAGATCTAGAGAGAAGCTCCAAAATTTCTGCTTCCACTTTCTAGGATAACGTTCTATTTTTCACAGTTAGCTGGCTAGAAAGTGCTCATGGGGTTGCCTGCTTCGTGTTTAAGCCATGCTTGCCTTCTACATAGCTTGATGAGACCTCGCTAGTCAGCAGATTGTAGGAACTGGCAGTCTCGTTCAACTGAATGCATGCAATTAGAAGTAGAATGAAAAAGTAACCTATAAAGAAGAAGCTGCCAATGCAGAAAGATAATTACTAAATTTGACGGGCGGCCAGAGCTTCTCCTCAAGGCTTTGGGATATTTGAGTTCCATGCAACGTGAGCAGCAATCTCAAACAGAATAAGGAAAATCAAAAAAAAAAAAGGTGCAAATTTACTCATTTACCTCCATAAGCAGCTGCTCTATAATTGGAGTTCATATGGCTGCGAGGAGCATAAATGTTTCTTCCACAGAAATCCTAGAGATCAAAAATGATCGTAAAATGGCAGTCAGATATCCAAGACAGATTTCATTAACTTGACAAGCTGTTTTAGATGACACAATAATAGTCCATATGTAATTGGCAGCTCTTCACATGGTGGTAAGTTTATTTCCATAATCAACATGATTCAGCAACAAACTCATCAAGAATGTAACCATCAACGTTCTCATCCCAAGCTAATGTATCCAACTTTACATATATTTCCATTTGTGACTGGGATTCATCCCCTACAACAAAAGAATGGACCTGTTTATTAACTTCAATCCAGCTCAATCCAGGCATCTTTTTTATGCCTCTATCATTCATCATTTTTCGAACATTTTCAAGGTCAGCCCACCTTCCAACTGCAGCATAGATGTTTGATAGAAGAATATATGGTGCAGGGTTTATAGGATCCAATTCAAAGATCTGTTCTACCACATGTTCTCCTAGCTCTACATTGTTGTGTATTTTACAGGCAGCAAGCAAAGAGCACAATATAGATATATTGGGCTTTAATGGCATTTTGTTGATAAAATCTTGTGCTTTGTCCAGATGCCCAGCTCGGCCAAGAAGGTCAACCATGCAGCTATAGTGCTCCATTGTGGGTATTATGTTATATTGATAACTCATGCAATTGAAGTATTTGTAACCCTCTTCAACCAGACCTGCATGGTTACAGGCAGACAAGACACAAACTAAAGTGACATGATCTGGGCTAATCCCAGAGCATTTCATTTTTTCAAAGAGCTTCAGGGCCTCACTGCCACAGCCATGCAAGGCATATCCTGCAATCATCGTTGTCCATGAGACAACATTCCTTTTTTGCATATTGTCAAATACCTGAGATGCATTATGCATAATTCCACATTTTGCATACATGTCTATCAGGGCATTCATCACAGGGAGATAACATTGAAACCCATTTCTGATTAATTCACGATGAATCTCCATACCCTGCTGCAAAGCTGCCACGTTGGCACACACTGAGAGAACACTAGAAAAGGTATTTGAATCCGGCCTAATGCCTACTGATTGCATTTTCTGAAAAAGTTTAAGGGCCTCATCTCCCCTTCCATTCTGAGCATATCCTGTAATCAGTGATGTCCAAGATATGACATCTGGTTGTCGCATTTTGTCAAGCAGTTTGTGAGCCTTCTCTATCCGGCCACATTTTGCATACATGTCAATGAGCATATTCACCAAAATGACCTCAAATTGATAACCACTTCTAACTATCTTATCATGGATCTCCATACCCTGTTCCAAAGCTCCCAACTCAGCACATAGTGGCAGAATGCTAGCAAAAGTCTTGGAGTCCGACCTTACACCTACCAGTTGCATCTGTTGAAAAAGCTTCATAGCCTCTTCACCTCGACTATTTTGCACAAATCCCGCAATCATAGTATTCCATGAGACCACATTCCGCTCAGACATTTCGTCAAACAATTTCCATGCAGCATCAACCATCCCATTCTCCGCATATGCTGCAATCATGGCTGTCCTCGCAAATTGATCCTTGTAAGGCATTTTCTCAAAAAGGATCAGAGACTCCTTCAGATTCCCCAACTTTGAATACCCTGCAATCATATACAAAAGATGTTATACAATAGTTGATAAATCTTTCCATTTCCAAAAAGTCGGAACAAGGAATACATGAAATATTAGATTAATAGTGGAGAGAAACATAGATTTCATTTAAAGTCGTAAACTTTGGCCAATGTCAAAGTGCAGAAACTTGGTAAATTGTTTCATTAGGGGAGAAATGTAACTATTGGCAATAGTGATTTCTGAAAATCTGTTAAAAATAGACAGTTGACTCAATAAATAGCCTATTAGACATCAATCAACGAGAGCATATTTTGATTCAGACAAATTGTCAGACATTTGGTATTTATCCTGCATAGCTGATAAAAAGAGGTAAAGGCATTTTCTCGGAGTTTTGGCATTCGTCCTATATACGTACTAATCTAAAATAAAGGTGGTTTTAGTTGGATGAAACCCTTCTTATGCAAGAATTCCACAAGGAATTGTTTTTCTCGTTCCATTATAGTGTTTGAGATGAACAACCATACCCCTTAAGAATATGAAAATTTGAGCTTTCATTATAGAGTTTGCATGCCTTCACTGTTAAATTAACTCAGTAAATACTAGCACTTCCTAGAAAATGTATTAACGGTGAATCTAATTTTTTTCAACTTCGTAAAAACCATAGTCAAGAATATACCCTGCCTGCAATCATAGCGGTCCATGATACCACATTTGGTTCAGGCATTTTGTCAAACACCTGGCGTGCGTACTCAACGCTTCCACATTTTGCATACATGTCTACTAGGGCGTTAGCCACCACAAGGTCAGACTGAAACCCTCTTCCTATCACCTGTTGATGAACCTCCATTCCCAATTTCAGAGATCCCAATTTGGCGCATGCCGGAAGAACACTGGAGTACGTGAACTCGTTGCATTTGAAATGGTTTTCCTGCATTTGTTGAAAGAGAAGCAGTGCCTCTTGAGCACAAAAACCATGCTTGGCGTAAGCAGCAATCATCACAGACCACGAGCACGAGTTTCGCTTCCACATTTTGTCAAAAACCCTGCTAGTAATCGTAATTTTAGAGCCTAGTACACCCCAATTGGCAGTTTCTACGAAAAAATAATCGCAATAAAAAAAAAAAGATTCATATATTTCTCAACTTCTAAAAAGGTGTGCTTCCTCAAAACTATGCCTACCTGCGAGCGCATTTCAATTCATCGCACTTGATATACATTGTGATAAGACTGTTATGGACAATTGGATCCGTCATTAAAACAGCAAAATTGGTATTGACATTGATGTGTGCATGTATTAGTTTGCCCTCTGGCAATGCCTTGCGTTTTGAGCAGGCCTGCAATAGAGAAATGTACGTAGAAGAGTCTATTACGTCTTCTAGCGTATGAAAAATCTGCACAGTTTGCCTTGAATGCTCCTGATTACAAACTTTAATCGTATTGTTAAGGTAGGCAGGATTAGATTTTGTAGACACTTCCCGCACCAGCCCTGCCATGAATTTCATGGTAGTTTTATCTAGACTTGTTAAGAAATTTGGCCATGCGTTGGAGATTCGATACCTCTATTTGCTTCCTTTCCTCACGCTTACATTTTAAATTGCTCTCAGGCATTCAGTGCAATTTAATTTTAAATTACTCAGCCATTTGATTTTTGGTTTAATGATAAATGTGTGATTTTTAAGGACAAGGTTGGAATTGTGTTTCAAGCAAATGAATATTTCTTTAATTTTTAAGATTAAATAAAAGATAATTTATATTCTTAAAAAATATATAATATAAATTGAATTAAATTAATTATTTATTGTACAATGTGATGGTTTAAATTGTAATATTATTTGTTCTTGTCATCAAAATTTAATTTTTTATTGGGTTGTTGTACTCACAAGCTTTAAGCTCTTATTAGATCCTTGAGCTTGCAAGCTTGAATCATTCATCTTTCTTGATTTAAACCCTTGCTAGATCATTGTGTTCATAGGCTTTCAACTCTTGCTAAGCTACTTAGCCCATAGCTTAGTTTGTTGCATTACTGCTAAGTATTCATGTTGGGGATGAGATTCTCTATTTGTGGCCTACCTTGGCTCAACTAGGCTAAAAAATCCCACCATTGGTTGATAAAAAAAAAATCACATATAATTATAATAAAATTATTATATTAGTGGCCCAACATGGATATAAACCTTTATCTTATTTGGCCAAAATTCAATAGTAATCAACGTTCTCCAAAACGTAACTAAGGAAAATGTAGTTATAGGGAGGTTTTAAACACAAGGATATATTCATAAGAATTTTAATGACATCAAACATCATAAAAGGAATTACTTATGAATTAGTAAATAGCCACATGATATAAATCATAAGAATTTTCTTGTCTTTCATATTTCATTTATTTTACATGATCAATATTAAAATGGAAACTACAATCATTATAGAGTATAATTGAATTTGATATGCAACATTTCAACACTGAAATTGTGACAATTTTTTTCTTTCACATTACATGCATGCATTACATTAAAGCAATTTGTTTACAATTACACCAGTATGACTTACTGAATCTTCTGCATTTGGAATCCTGCATTTATCTCACAAGCCTCGGTGAGTCATTTGCAAGAGGGAGAGCATCACCTAAGTGTTTTTCCTCCAACCACAGACTAGTGGTCCCCCACACACCTTCCATCTAGAAGTGGACCTACCCTTCATGAAGAGTATAGATAAAGGAAACCAACAAAGTTCATGTCATCTAAGTCCTAGTGTTGTACCCTACATAACCTAATCCACCATACAACTTTAGACAATCCTCTAACTAAGTATGGCCAATCTAACTAGATTATGAGATCTAGAATACTGTGAACCGACTAAATGCAAGCAGAGACTTTTGCATCACTTTGGCCAAAGCATTTAAAATAAAAGACACTTCCATAGGAAATGCAATCGTGTGTTCACACACCTCTAACTCGACTTGTAAATGACATTCATCCTACGATTTATCACACAGTTGACTCATTTGATTGATCATCTAATTTTTCATAAATAATTAAGACCAAACATGTATTTCTTTCTATTGTCAATAAATGACTAAAATTATTGAATTATACTTCTGACAACGAATTTCTACTGTGTACTCACAATTCACGGATCTTGGCTACTACCACATGTTCATATGTCCTTATGGTTACTTCATGAATATAAATACTCCCCTAAATTTCAAAACATACGACATTTTAACTCTTTTACATGTTAGATCACATTTTAGATAATGTCACCTTCCTACCACAGACTCATGATTCTAGGACTATTACTAAAAGTCTTGACAACCTATAAATATTGACAAATAAAAGTTTCATCCTCTTTCATATTGATTGAACAAAATAATTTCATTATATATTTTTGGTTTTTATATGTTTTCTCTCTGGATTCATTCAAGAGAATAAATTAATATGACCAATGAAAGTACAACATGTTATCTATTTCTTTTTGCACAAGTAAGCATATATATATACAAAATCTATGTCATAATAAAAGCTCTAAGTAAAATATGATTACTCACTACCATAATAACTAGTATAGGCGTCAAGCTTTTCATACATATTTACAAATTTATCCAAAATAGACTATACATATATAAAAATGCATATCTATATATATTTATAAATATTTATATCAATCAAATATTTATGTTTATAAACATATAAGAATATTTCTATTCATTTCAAACTAGTAGGGTGAATGATTCAATAAAATCATATACATTTGTTTCTCCCTAAACTTGAAATTCATTCTCAAATACGACACAATGTAAGACTAGAATGAGAATAAGACCGTCTTTGGAAGAAAACTTGTGTGTGTGTATCAACTATATATATATATATAACATTTAAAAATCCATGTATTCAAACTTATTTTCTCTGTTGTCCAACGCTGAAGAATTAAAAAAAATATGATTTTACACAAATAAGTATAAACAAACAATTCGCTCTCCCTTGCACATGCATATGTTTCTATGCATAAACTTTGATAAAGTTCTAAATGCATAACATCCCACTACTAGAAAAATGGAGAAAATAACATACCTTGTTCCCCTACAAACTCCACTTTCTAGTTCCTATGCACAACTAGACCAAATGGAGTGCCCAATTCTTCTCTTCCCTTACATACAAGTGCAGAAATAGCACCCCCAAATACAAGACGCTACAAATGCCATATTCTACTCATGCACCATTTTGATCTCTTCTTTGCTCATAGCAGATAACACTCCAAAAACATCTAACTCCCTTTATAACAGCAACTAAGCCTTCTTTATGCCACGTGACAATCAGTCACATGTTTGTTTTAATGACATAAAGGAAGGCATTGCAACTTTACCATGCCCAATAAAATCGCCAACCTCATTTGCATGAAGGCTTCACATAAGGAAAAACTTCCCATATTCATGTATTATGGGGTAAGCTAATTACCCTTTCCAATTGCACCATAATAATGTTAAGCAACAATGCCTTTAAAAAGATAATGATATATATATATATATATATATATATATATATATATATATATATATATATATATATATATATATATATATATATATGATGACATAAAGGAAGGCATTGCAACTACCATGCCCAATAAACCTCATTTGCATGGAGGCTTCACATAAGGAAAAACTTCCCATATTATGTATTATGGGGTAAGCTAATATGCACCATAATAATGTTAAGCAACAATGCCTTTAAAAGATAATATATATATATATATATATTTAATACATTTAAATAATAATAAAATAAACCTTAACAATTATTAGGTAAAAAAGAATTATAACCTTGACTAAATTATATTGTCTCTTGACCATTACTAGAGACTGGCCATAGGTTGAGTGTATTTTCGACATAACCTTATGATAATACCACACAAGTCAATACACAAGATTAACTCTTTGACAACACTAGGAACTTAACAACTTGTGTGTATTTTGATGCAGGACCTACATGAGTGTGTGTTTGAATCAAGATCTGGCAATTACCCATTTGTTCAAAATATCTATACACTTCTCTCCGGTGATGTTCTTGGTCTCCATTTGGGAGGGAAAAATTGTTCTTGCAATCAGTTCTTATAAATCCATCACAACGGTTAGTCTATTAATAGCCATGGTATCACAATCATTAATCAAAAGTAATAATCATCACGATTCTTTGATCCTTCAATGAAAACATTTATATTGCATTATGATTTATCTAAACTTCAATTAATGTAAAATCATTCATTCACGCCTAATTAAACACATATTTAACATAAAAGTTAAAAGTAACTACAAGCCAAAATTTGGGATGTGACAGGAATCTCTAGATGAATGTATGGGTGGAGGTGAGCGGACTGCACAAAGGACAAAATACTTTATAAGGATTTCTACACACCCAAATCAAGAATTTGCAATGACCACTAAGTGTATTGGCGTCCCCTATAAGGTGACTAGGCTAATTATTTTTAAGATGACTCTTCCTCCTAGCAAGGACATGGGAAAGATTAACATGAACTCTTCCATTTCAAGATAGTTTTATTGCATTTCGCCTCTAAGACTACATTTTAAAAATTTGCATGGAAGATGAAGAAATTAAGAACCATGAAGATTATCTCAAAGATCATGCCCTAATTTGTAGATTTACAAGATTGTTGCCCAAGTTCTACAATTTGCATAACTAGGTATCAAAGTTTTGGAAAGGAGCAATGGAGGATGAAATCTTGATATATACCCATGTGTTGGGGCTTCTTTATCCTTGAATTTGATTCTCTTAGGGATAAAGATACCATGTTAGAGATAGATCCATGGGCATTCCAAGGTAACTATCTTTGTGTGAAATCATGGACATCAATCTTTGATCCACACATTGATTATTTCTCCTCTACCATCTTATGGGTTCATTTTTCATACCTATTCTTACAATTTTGGGAAATAAAGACTTGAATACTTTTGGTAATGGGCTTGGAAAGTTTCATTGTATTTCTAAGGAGATCACTACTTATGCCAATTCAACTTTCACTAGGATCATGGAAACAAATCTCTCAAAGGGACTTCTAGTTAAGATTTCTTTGAAGGTTGGTGATAGAAAATGGAGGCAAATAGGTGATTATATAAGAATTGATTTTAGGTGCAAAATGTGGAGGTAGTTAGTTGATTATGAAAGGATTCCTTTTAAGTGTGAAAAAAATGTTACTCCACAAAACATATGACTTATCAATATTAAAAGAAGCTTGTTAATGAGCTTGGAGATCATTCCTTGTGAGAAACTACCACTTGGTGGGCTAGAGCATATTCATATCACTATGTTATTTCTCTATGAAACTCACTAAAGGAGTATCTTCCCAAGCTCCTCTAGTATGCACATATTCATCTAAAGCTTATCCTTCTCATGAATGACACATTTCTACAAATGTTATCTGATTAACAATAGTAGTTCAATTCATGAGCATTTTGACTCTTCAACAACAAAGACAGATAATGTGAAGGGACACTAGGTAACATAGGGACCCCAAGGAATGAAGTAATAGATTTAGCAATCACGAAACCACATGCACCCTCTCTGTCTAAGACAAATTGGACTAAGGTAAAAAAAAATGTTTCCATCATACAAGAAGAATAAACATCAAACAAATTTAAGGTCATCTAAGAATATGGTGATGGGAAGAGAATTTTTTTTGCTAACTTGTAACACCTTGTTTTTAGTGTTGATACCAAATTAGGATCTTAGCAACATTTTAATTAATCTATTATGCACTCATATTTATAGATCATAGGCACAAACTTTTATTTATTATTTTTGAATCAATAAGAATAATCACCAATACTATAATTCATCAATCAAACATAAATAAATAATTAATATATGTAAGCTTATGACTTTAAATAATTGAATTAACACAAAGAAAATAATAAGAAGAAAATGCAAAAAAAAACCAAGATCGCCACAAAATAAAACAAAAATAATAAATTAAGATATAAATTTATGTTAATTTTTTTAAAAGATACACATTTATTTTAAATAAAGACTATATTTTTAATGATGATGATGACTTTTAGAAAGCAAATTAAATATCTTAGAATAAATATAATATAAATTAGTTTTTGTTTAGTAAACTATATAGTATTGTATTTTTTAACAATAATAAATAAAGAAATATTTTTAAAATGTATTTATGAAAAAATATCATAAATTATTTCATGTATAGATTTTTAATACATATATTAAATTTAAATTTAAATATTAACTATTTGTATAGGTATGTAATATTTTATTTATTAAAATATATAATATTTCATTACAATTATTTTATAGGACTATTAATTTATTTTATGTATTTGATTGTTTTTTATGTCAGTTTTTTTTAATAAGCTCACACCGTTATATTCTACCCCTTGCTATAATATTACATCTAAATATAATAACATAGAAATTTAAATTTGATAAATATTTTTCACAATTATTTTATATAATAACTAAAATATTTTAATGTATAGATAATTTTAATGTCTTTGATCTATGTTATATATATATGTTTGTTATAAATATATAAGACATACAAAAGATCTATAGAGTTCTTAAAAGTGCAACAAGACAAAATAAAAAAAATATGTCAAAAAATTATCCCAATTAGATTGAAGAAATTAAGTTCTCAAGATATAAGTGTTTACATGTTTGTTTTTGATAAATTTGTGAAGATGTATTAGTTTTCTCACCAAGAAGAGTATTGTTGAACATATGGGATTAGTTGAGGTTATAGGCTGAGTCTTGTTCAAGGTATAAATAATTTTAAAATAAAATATAATTATGTAAATATAAGGGTTGCATTAGCTTAATTGGATAATAGTAGCATTGTTAAATTTGTTTACTTTATAGATTCAAATCTTCATAAATGCATAAATTTATCTATACATAATTTTTTTAAATTAAAATATAATTATATAAATAAGGGTTGTGTTAGCTTAATTGACAATAGGAGTGTTGTTAAACACATTAAATTTGTTTATTTATAGATTCAAATATTCCAAAATGCATAAATTTATCTATACATATTTTTTAAAGTTTAAAATATAATTATATAAATAAGGGTTTTGTTAGCTTAATTGAGAATAGGAGCATTGTTAAACACATTGAATTTGTATAAGTTATAGGTTTGAACCTTGATAATGGCATAAATTTTGTTAGCCTATTTTTTTGTATTTTCTCTTTTTATTGATAATGTATATTTTAGATAAATGATCTAAAGTTAAATTGATAAATAATAATTTTAATTGTTTGGTTTCTCCATTGTGAAGATCATGTATGGCTCATCCAAGGATGCACTTTGAAAATGAAAAGCAATAAAAATAATATCAAAGGGATGAGCAAAGAAAATGGCAAATGATAACTACAAAGAAATAAACGATATGCATGTTGAGAAACAAGGTGAAATTAATACAATAAAATCTTCTGCAAGAGTACATAAATCTAAAATCATGTTCTTTAAACAAGGATTACCAATAGATTATTATTTTATTACATAAAATTGACAATGAGAAATAAAGCAGCAAATCATATCAACATGGGATTTATGTAGAGAAAACCTTTCAAGAAAAAACTCCACACTAGAAAGAGGACAAGTATATATTAATCTTCAATAATAAGATACATCCAACACACTAACACTCTCTTCACTTTGATAGCACTTTGGTAGCACCTATGTACCTATAAAATAGTATTATCTAGAATCGCCATCTCATACCTTCAATATATAAGCATGGAGAGATGAAAAAACCATGGTATCATGCACAAAGTCCACCCATCTTGGAGAGCATCTTTTGAGAACAACAAATGAACAAATTAATTCACATGGACACCACATGAGTAAAATCAATTGACCCTTAAAATATAAAATATAACCAAAAATTCATATTTTCTTCCATAATTGATGATGGATCATATCCCCAAGTATAGTGCTCTAAAATAGAGTGGTCAACTCTTGCAGGTCCCATCATGTGTTAGAATGGTGTCTCAACCTTGCAAGCTTTTTGAAAATTCTAGAATTTGTTTGTGGTAGTTCTCCACATGTTTATGTGTTGGAAAAGTGTATGTGCCTTGTCCTATTAGAATATAGGAGGGTTGTTTTAGAGTATAAACAACTCATTGTATGTATATGAATTTAATGGGGGTCTAAACTAGAGGACAAAATCATGGACAAAAATGCTATTTTAACTTGGTTGGTTTCCCATCTTGGAAGTTACAAATGACAAGTGGGTAACATGTGGCATGGTTGTTTTTCCCATGGTTTTCTAAAACCACAAATGGTTTCCAGTTTGTATATCACTATAAAAGGAGGGCTTGGGGAGGTGTTTGAATCATTGAGTTTAGTTTGCAAGACTGAGTGCTAGAAGGAGTCTCTCCGAATTTGAGTTTGACTTGTGGTGATGCACTCCTGTAAGAACTTGCATTGCAAGTGTATTATAATCTTCTTGATTTAAGAATACATTGTGTGAGTTTTGGAGGGTGGGGTTTTTCTCTCGGAAGGGTTTCCCCATGGTAATTACTGTGTTATGTGTTTTATTGTAATATTTCATTTATGCATGTTTATTTGTCCATTGAAATCTCTGTAATAGTTAGTTGAATTTGCATAATCATCCTCTCAAGATTAGCATAGGAAGCAATTCTACGCACCTTTGCTTCCTTACAAGTGGTATCAGAGCCTGGCCAGTTTTGGTTCTATTTGTTGGGTACAGGGTTTTTTGAGCTAATCAAGGTTTGAGTGGGAGCTTGTGCAGAGGTTTTCATTTTTGTATTGCAGGATTGTAAAGATGGCAAGCACGTCAGGGAGGATTGATGTAGAGAAGTTTTCTAGCACAAACTTTGAGATGTGGAAGATGAAGATGGAAGATCTGTTAATTGGTCGAGATCTATGGGATGTGGTGGATGAGAATACGCTGAGGCTCGCAGATCCAACATTAGCTACACAATATGATGTAATGGATAGAAAAGCTAAATGTCTCATAAGATTGTGTCTTGCAGACTCAATTCTGATTAATGTCCATGAAGAATCTACTGCAAAGAAGCTTTGGAAGAAGCTAAGTGAGATCTATCAAGCGAAATCACTTGTGAATAAGACTTTCTTGAGGAAGAAGTTGTATTCCTTGAGAATGGAAGAAGGTGGACGAATTTTTGAGCATTTGGAAAGCTTTAATATGTTGGTGACTCAGTTGACCTCAGTTGGGGTGAAAATGGATGAAGAAGAAAGGTGCCAAATCTTGCTATGTTCATTGCTAGACTCATGGGATAGCCTTGTCATGGCCATAGGGAGCACTTCAGTTGTCTTGAAGATGGAGGATGTTGTTGGTTCTCTACTTTCTGAGGAGATGAGAAGGAAAGTCTCTCTAAATGCCAAAGAGGCTTTGAGTGTTCGAGCAAGACCAAAAGAAAGAGGCAAGAACAAAAAGCAGCATGGACGTTCTAAGTCCAAGAATAAGGGGAGATCAAAATCTCCTGGTAAGTCCAAGGAAATCTGCTGGAATTGTGGCAAACCTGGACACTTCCAAAAGGACTGTAAAGAGGAGAAGAAGAAGAAGAAGAAGAATAAGCAAGATTCTGATTCTGAGTTTGAAAAGGAAGATGGAGATGCTTTCATCACAGCCTTGGCCACTCATGCAGGTGACAATGTATGGTTGATAGACTCAGGTGCATCTTTCCACATGACTCCTAATAGAAACTGGTTTAGTAAGTATGAAAATTTTGATGGTGGTAAGGTGTATTTGGGTGATAACTCTGTTCTTGATATTGTTGGTCATGGAAGTATTCATGTGAAATTTTCTAATGGTAGAATTAGAAGATTTGATGGTGTATTGCATATCCTGGGACTAGCAAGAAATTTGTTATCTGTTAGCAAACTAATAGATGTGGGTGTGCATGTACAGTTTTCTGAAGCAGGTGTGAAAATGGTGAGAGGTGCTATGGTAATAGCAAGAGGAAGCAAATTGGGTACATTGTACCAACTTGATGCATGCGCATTTGAGTGCAATAGTACTTCTGATAAGATTGTGAAAAAGACTACTTTGTTGGAGAAGGAGAGGGTTTCTCTTTCAACAGATGGTCGTGGTTTTTGGGTACCCAAGGGTGCTCTATCTACTAAATCAAAGTTGCCTATAGAGAAGACCATGTTATGGCACCAAAGACTCAGCCACATAGGTGAGAAGGGTCTACGAACCTTGAAAAATAAAAACCTTGTTGATGGTTTGAATGACTGCAATCTTGAGTTTGATTTTTGTGAGCATTGTATCTATGGTAAACAAAATTGTATTCAGTTTTACTCGAGTTCTCATAAGTCTTCATGTATTTTGGATCTTATCCATTCATATGTATTTGGTCCAGTTGATGTTTCTTCTATTGGTAGATCAGTTTATTATGTTTCTTTCATTGATGATTTCAGTAGAAGAACATGGGTTTATTTTCTTAGGAGTAAAGCTAAAGTTTTCAATCGTTTCAAAGAATTTAAAGCAATGGTTGAGTTGCAGACTAGAAAGAAGATAACGTGTTTGAGAACTGATAATGGTGGTGAATATTGCTCTAATTATTTTGACACATTTTGTAAAGATTGTGGTATTAAAAGAGAGAAGACGATCCATATTCTCCACAGCAGAATGGAGTTGCACAAAGAATGAACAGGA
>VDFB02345622.1:0-24182 GCA_007258455.2 Sequoia sempervirens | reverse complement strand
TTGTTAGGGTTTGTCTTGAGTTCGGCGTTACAGACTATGAGACCAAAAGTTTGCCTTGTGGTACCATGAACCAACATTTCTTCAGATTTAGTGCTAGTCAGGCTGCCTTGCACCTCTCCATACACTCCCATTGCCTTTAGGTGCTTCTTTTTGTCACTATAGATTGACCAATCATCTAGGAATACTTTAACATTACTAGCGAACATTTTGTCAAAGATGTGCAAGATTATTCTTTGATAGGTAGCCAAAGCATTACATAGCTCAAACGACATTCGGTTGTCGCATATACCCCATCCTCGACTACAAATGTTGTCTTCAACATGTCTTCCTCCACAATACTTATCTGATTTGTAGTATCCCTTGTCTAATCTGCCCTGTTAATGGCTATCAAAGACCCTCGAATGTCTACATATAAAGTTTCTTGGACACTTTGTGAATGATGACAGTGCTCAACAAACAGATTTGTGGCCTTGAAATGAAGCGCTTTACTTCCTAAGAATCACGTCCCTCCTCTTGGCACACTTTACAAACAAAATCACCAACATTTTAGCTCCATATAATGCAGTATCAAGAGTAATAATATGAAGCTCAATCTTAAATTCGTCCTTTAGAAGCCCTCACAATAAAATGCAATAATAAATCAGCTATTGCATTATTCAAAAACCCTTTTTGCAATAATAAATCAGCTACTGCAATAATTCAGAAACCCTTATTTAGAATTGCAATAATACATCAGCTATTGCAATTATTCAAACCCTTGCAATAATAAACCAGCTATTGCAATAATTCAGAAACATGCAATAATACATCAGGTATTGCATAAATTACTTAGCTTCTCAGACAAGCAGATTTGCAACTTCAACCTTTAGAATTATCTCTGTTGAGCACCAATGTGTTTCTTGGCTGAAAACACCATTAAATCTCAACTATATATTGCAACAACGAAGAGATTGTAAGTCAAGAGGGATTTCGTCCTCAAAGCCCCTGAAAAGTTAATCTCTCAATGAGACTGAAATTCATTAACAATTTCCTTTCCCAACCAAGCCTCCTCCAAATGAGCTCTCAACTTCCCTTTATAAAGAACTCCTTGATCTTCTAGAAAGACCCAAGAAGAGTGTTCAACAAGCTTTTAGATGAATATTTTAATACTCCTTGATGTGACTCCTTGATGTGACCCCTTGATGTGACTCCTTAATGTGGCATCTTGATGTGACTCCTTGATGTGACCCTTTGATGTGACTCCTAATACTTAACTCACCTTTTGAAGATATATTAATAAAATGACTTTATTAATTTATCATTAAAGTATGTCACTTTTTAACCTTTTAATATAATTATTTAATATTACCCTTTTGACTTTGCACTTTTTGCCTAGTAACATTAAATAATTAAAATAATGATTATTCCTTAAGAGGGCCAGAAAACGAGGACATTACAGTCCTCCCTTCCTAGAGATTGCTTGCCTTCAAGCAATCCGCAACTGCCAAACCATCTCGACTATCACAACACTTGAAGCCAAAATGGAAAACCAACTGCACTTGTCCACACCAACCATCTGGATCCCAAATGGTCCTACAACATGTGCTAATCCATAACCTCTGTATGTAGCTAGAACCCAAGATGTCAAATTCTGGATCCCATGGATAAACTGGAAGTCCCATTTGCCTAGCCATCATCTACATCATTAACTCCATTCGCTGACTCTGTTCTTGAGCCCTTTGTTCAACTAAACGCTGCCCCTGAGCTAATGTGTCCAACAACTGTAGAAACCTTTCCTCACCTAGATCCCTTCTCTCTCCCATGTTCCCTATATTCTGTTCACTTGTATTTTTGTGATCTTCTGGCCATGTATTCAAGAATGCTCTGTTTCTCCGAGTGTTGTAATGATGAGTTAATGGTGGTATTTCATTCCCTGACATATCATGAACTATTCATGCCGGAATCCCCAACAGGATGGCAGGATTTTTAGCTCTGATACCACTGTAGCGTCCCTTGCCAAATTGAACGATAATTTTTCCAAACACTTAATATGACATTTCATTTGTCAATTAAGTAGACACAATTGATAATGTTTTCTGAGCAATTTTCCATAATAAATATGGTGGATTTTAACATATATTCATTTGCAAGGCATAACACATCACTGTATTTTGTAGTATAATGAACAACAACTCCAAAACGATTGAAAGTTGAGAATACAGTGACTGAAACAGACTTACTGAAACAGACTTGCACTTCATTTAATCAAACCCCACACATTTCATAGGATGTATTACAAAGCATCATTTAAAAGGACTGTAACAACACTGATTTCATCAATTTCTGAGCATAGATAAGTCTGATTATCAAGTATATCAACCCAGATTTAGCTACAGCAGCATATAGTTGCACTTTCCTATCATATCCTATGATATCAGACCAAACTACAAACCAGATATATGAATATATTTGTGCCCAGCATTACAGTGATAGACCCTTCACTTGGATACCTCTTGACTACAATAAAATTGCACAGCAGTAATCAAATACGATTGCAGAAAATACACTAGTTTCTGAGTATAAACAGGATTGATTACAATGACAGAGAATTCAGATTATGACAACAGGTTTATTACACTTTTCAGTACAAGAATATGACTGAAATACATAAACAGCAGACTCAGATTTGACACAGCAGTCAATAGATTTAATACTTTTCATAGATCAAAACATTCATGATTCTTACTATGTCAACTACATAAGTGAAATGCACTCAGACCTGGATAGTATGTTGTCCCAAGCCCAGATTAAGCATCGGACTATTGTAGGAATGTCTCAAGACTGTCATAGACTTTAGAAAACACCATGTAATCTGCCCAATTCACTAGCTTCATGCCAAACGACCCTCATGGGATGTATACAAGTGTATGGCATGATCCAATACCCATTGTAGCATCACTGCAACATCAAAATGAATTTCAATTCAAACCCTCTTCATAAATTTGAACAATGATCTCAAATTCATCCCTTTAGAAACCCTTGCCAATAAATGCAATAATACATCAGCCATTGCAAAAATTACTTAGCTTCTCAGACAAGCAGATTTGCAACTTCAGCCTTCAGAATTATCTCTGTTAAGCACCAATGTGTTTCCTGGCTGAAAACACCATTAAATCTTCTAACTGTATATTGCAACAGTGAAAAGATTGTAAGCCAAGAGGGATTTCGTCCTCAAAGCCCCTGAAAAGCCAATCTCTCAATGAGACTGAAATTCATTAACAATTTTCTCTCCCAACCAAGCCTCCTCCAAATGAGCTCTCAACTCCCCTTTATAAAGAACTCCTCGATCTTCTAGAAAGACCCAAGAAGAGTGTTCAACAAACTTTTAAATGAATATTTTAATACTCTTTGATGTGACCTCTTGATGTGATTCCTTGATGTGACTCCTTGATGTGACCCTTTGATGTGACTCCTAATACTTAAGTCACCTTTTGAAGATATATTAATAAAATGACTATTAATTTATCATTAAAGTAAGCCACTTTTTAACCTTTTAATATAATTATTTAATATTACCCTTTTGACTTTGCACTTTTTGCCTAGTAACATTAAATAATTAAAATAATGATTATTCCTTAAGAGGGCCAGACAACGGGGACATTACATGATTGTAGTTAGAGAATTTGTCTATGAATGAGTACATCTCATATCCAGCCACTTCCTCGAGGATTGTGTTAGTGAAGGGGATTAGGAAGGGGTCTTTGATTGTCACTACATTCAGACTCCAAAAGTCTACACATATTTGAATCTATTTAGATTCCTTCTTCAATGATATGACGATTGGTGATACCTAGTCATTGAATTCCACTTTGAAAATGATGCCCGCTTCCAGCATTTTCTCAATCTTGTCTTGTACCTTGTCAATGTAGTTCTTATTTATTTTGTAGGGTCTCTTATGTATAGGTTGTGCTTCCAGTACGAGAGGGGTCTGTAAAGAACCGAACCAATTTTTTTTTTGTTTTTTTGCAATGCAATTACAATTCAACACGCACCCATTAAGGTTAGCTCTAAACCAAAACGATGCGGAAAGCAACTCTAACCAGAATGTACACCAGGTTCCCGATGTGGGCAAGGTGTGAGCATTGGTCAAAGGGTCTAATGCAGATGCAAACTGAAAAGGAACTCTAACCAAGAATGCGTCTGGGCAGACGAGCATATGGTTAGAGGATCAATGCATGATAAACTGAAGTAACCCTAAACAAGAATGGCGCCGAGTGATGGCGAGCATATGGTCAGAGGGTCCCTAAGCTACTAACTGAAAGTAAATAGGCGGCAAGCCAGCCTCTTCCACTTATGCAGCGGGTATTACAATAAGTAGATGGAAGATAAAAAGGAGAATTGCTGTTAGTACTACTAAACAGCTTACAATATATCAGAATGCTTTGCCAGAGCCCAATATTTCAAGTTCTTCAATGCTGCAATAACCTAGAAGACTTTCACAATGCATAACCAACCTCTCTAAACGCAGACTACTCACAAATCTGCAATTACATATGACTGATATGACAGACCAGCGACTGAAATGAGTAATCAGCAACAGCATAACTCAACTAAATGCACATATCTAGTTCATAACTCAACCAAATGACGAGATATCAGATGCAACAAGCTCTAAGAATGATGGCGCCCAAGTTAAGACAAAGAAACACACCCAAAATACCTCTATTTATTTTTGCACGGAAACCAAAGCTCACCCAGATGGTATGGCCCAGCAGCAAGGGCGATTTTGCTCTATAAAATCAGGGACACTTCAATAAAATTTGCAAATTAGCTAGAATGGTCGCCCCTCATAAACAGAAAGATAGAAACAATACCCATAACCATAGTTGGAAAACTCGCCAATTGCAAGTACTCGGCAAGCCCGAAAAACTCGGCTCGGCAAAAACTCGGCAAAAAACTCGGGAAATTAAAATATTGCTTAAACTTCACTAAAAACGCATTTTTTTTGCAAAATTCAAAGATAAGATGCATCCAATGAGTCAATAAATGAGTACATATAAGAAACAAGCAGTATTTGATTGATATGAGAGAAAATTGGATACAAAATGGCACCCTCATGTGGAATGCTGAGTGCTCAATGCGCTGATATGATAATAGTCTGAAACAAAATGAAAATAGCAAATTGTTTTTGTAAAACTGAAAGTAAATACTACATAAACATTAATATATTTCAGTTTTTACAATTTCACATGAATCACATCTTCCTCTTCCCATGTCTAGATCTCAGTAAGGGACCGGAAGAGGGTCTAATCATAGGAGTCTGCTCCTGCTGTGCCTGTGGCTCCTCAACCTCCATCCTAGATGTAGATCCTCCTGCAGCTGCTGGTGGTGGCACTGGCAATGACTCCTCCTCAGGGTCATCCTCAAGGTCGTCCAATGAGAATGCAAATCCACCCTCCTCCATTGCCTGTCGCTCTAAATCATAAATCTCATCCTCAGTAAACAATGGAGGCTGCTCCCCTCGCCCTGTCCAATCACTGTATGGATCTATCTCATCCAAATCAATTGGATCATCATATGATATTTCTTCTACCTTTCTTGTGCGCAATCGAAGATTATATTGCACATAAACAAGGTCATTGAGGCGTTTTTGGGCGAGTTTGTTCCTCTTTTTTGTGTGGATAGCCTCAAACAAACTCCAATTGCGCTCACAATTGGAAGAACTACAAGGCTGGCTCAAGACACGGAGGGAAAATTTTTGAAGATTTGGGGTTTTTCCACCCCAATGTGTCCACCAAACATCTACAAAAAAAACAAAAAAAGAGTTAGAAAATTGTAACTTGTAACTTGTAACTTGTAATTATTAATTTTTCATTTTTGTAACTTGTAAATTTCAAATTTTATACCTGGTGGCAGCCTAGATACTGCTCTCTTTGCCAGGTCTGAAGAGAAGAGTGCACCCCTTTTCTCTCTATAACTCTGCAATTCATTAACAATGCAATCTGCCTCATCAGGTGTGGATGTCATCCGCTGAATGCAAGTAGTGAGGCCCTCCATAACCTCTCCAGTAGGATCTGAATAGGTGCCTGAGTGGATGAAACGGGGGTTCAAGAAGTACCCTGCTGCATGGATAGGTTGGTGGAGTTGATTGTTCCACCTCCTATCGATAATCTCCCATATGGGATCAAATTTGAGGCTATCCCCCTTATAATAACTTTTAATAGCCTCCTTGGCCCTATCCATGGCCTCATAAAGATACGCCATTGGGGTTTGATCCCCATCCACCAAGCGAAGCACTCTAACCAAGGGCTCTGACACCTACAATAAAAATTTAAAAATGCAAAAAAGGATTAGAGTTACAATTTAGTAATTTACAAATTTACAATGAAAGACATTAACTTCAAGAAATATATTTAATTTGAATTTAGATTCAAACTCAAAGTTTTGAAGTTACCTTCACAATCTCTGTTGCTCTTTGTGCAAAGAGGGGCTCGAAGACAATGTTTTGAACTCTTTCTCCTTCTGGCTTCTTTGAATAAGGTGAGTCTACCCATGCTTGACTCACAAACATTTGTTTCAAAGCCGTCAAAGCACCAAGAATGCTTTGCAACGTTAAGAAAACCGTTGCAAACCTTGTCACACCAGGTCTCACCAATTCTCTCCCTTTGGTGTGCTCCCTCATCAAGCTGAGAACCCAAGGGTGATTGTAGATGTATTTAGTGATCCTCCTTCCATCCTCTACAATCGGTGTGACCCAATCTAATTTGCCTATGTCCTCCAAAAGAAGGTCAAGGACATGGGCAGCACATGGTGTCCAAAAAATTGTGTAGTGTTTATCTTGGAGGATTCTTCCTGCTGCCACGTATGCTGCTGCATTGTCAGTTATGATTTGCACCACATTTTCAAGCCCAACCTCCATGCACACTTGCTCCAACATTCTAGCCAAATTTTCTGCATTTTTTACTATGCTGGAGGCATCCACGGATTTCAAGAACACCACCTCATTTTTGCAAGAAACCAAAAAATTAATGATGGTACGGTTTTTTCCATCCGTCCACCCATCAGAAAGTATAGTGCAACCATGTTTTTTCCATTCTTCTTTTTGTTCTTCTATTGCTGCCCTTGCCCTTTCAGTTGCATTAGAAAGCAACCTACAAGTACAAAGTGAAATTAAGTACACAGTTTTAATTTCTAAACAAAAAAATAGCTTAAATTAATCATAAAATAAACTTAAAAAACATAAATTAAACTTAAAGAATATAAACTAACCTCCCACTCAAGTCTTTACGCGAAGGTGCCTTGTAGCCTTTCCCTGCAACTGTCAATGCGGTCACCAAATTTTGCCAGTAAGGTGAGCTTGCCACATTGAAAGGGATGTTGTTGAAGTACCAAAAATCGGCACAAGCAATATCTGCATGCTCACGCACCTCCTTATTCCACCCAGTTGCCTCTAAAGAAGGTTGTGCACCAGGTGTGTTTCTAGGCACAAAAAAATCACCAATGTGTGAACTCGTGGTTGCGCCTGTAGGTGTTGATCTTGACCCTGGTACTCTACTAGAGGTACTCGAATGGATGGAGGTGGTGGCGGGTTGCAGCGATTGCCTTCGCACACGTGGACCACGAAGAGATCCCACTATGTTGGCTGCTATATCATCATCATCTGATAGTGACTCAAGGTTGACTGGAGCACCTTGAGAAGAAGCTATGGCAGCTTGCATTGCCGCTTTTGCCTTTTCTCTTTGCAACTTTTTTTCTTCTGCAGCAGAAAGTATTGCATTCATTTGTCTTTTTATTTCGTCATTGGTGTTTAGGCACTCCTTAGCATCACGTCTAGGGATGCCTGCAAGGTGGTATTTGAGGCGATTGATGCCTCCACTGTATACATTTTTACACCGAATGCAATACACTGTTCCAGGTTCTGGTCCTTCATATGCATATTTCCAAGCAGGATCTCTAGCTCCTGCTGGACGAGTGCCTACATATTCCCCACTCGTAGGCATGGATGGGGCTGAAGTAGGGGTAGAAGCGGATTGAGAAGCCATTATCAATTAACCTACAAGTACACACACAAAAGTGAAAGCACAACTTGTTAGTTTTTTGATAAAAAATTTTAAAACAAGCTAAATTAGATTAAATCAACATAGATTAATTTAAATTAGTAATCTAAGATTCTAAACATATAGATTAAATCAATATATATTACTAATCTAAGATTCTAATCATTTTCATCAAAAAAATTGGATTAAAAGAAGAAATTAATAAACTAGGGTTACAAAAAAATGTAAAAAATAGAAAATTACTTTAAATTAGAAACAAATCAAGCTAATATATGATTTTAAATATGTTTTCAACAAATAAGAAGAATCAAATTAAAAAAAACAAACTAGGGTTTGAAAAAAAATCAAAAAAATGAAAAATCAGCAAAATATGAGAAAAAATCAGAAAAAAAGTGTCACAAATTCTTGTTTGGATGAATCTAAATCTTCTTTTCAACAATATAAATGTATTTAAATCTATTTTGCAATTCATTCATGATGTTTTTTAAACATACAATCAACAAAAATGAAGAAAAATAAATAAAAAAGAAAGAACAAGCAAAAACAGAAAACCTACCTGGAAATCCAATTTGCCTTTGAAATCTGATGAAATCTTCCTTCAAATTTCGTCTCCTCAATGTAAAATCACTAAAAAATGGTGCAAAATGCTCTAAACTCCGTTTTTGCTCAGCCAAGAGTGAAAGAAACTCAAAAAAACCAAATGCAATGACTTTTTGGGCGCCGGCGGACCTCATAGCCTGATCGCGCGAGTTTTTTTTAAAAACTCGCCAATTTTTTGTGAAAAACTCGCCAAAAAGTCGGCGAGTTTTTCACAAAAAAGGGCGAGTTTTTTTGGCGAGTTCTTCTCGCAATTACTCGTTTCAAAAAAAAACTCGCGAGTTTTTGGCGAGTTTTCCAACTCTGTCCATAACAATAGCATTTTTATTTCACGAGCTATGAGCAAATCTTACATTCCTCAATGACATTCAGCAACTCCAGAAATGAGACAGAAAATGCAAACTAGAACTCCAAAATGCAAATACTCAACTGAAAATGCAAATCAAACCTATTACAAGCTAACTCTCAACTAGGTTCTATCTTTCAAGCAAGAAGATGAGCCATTGCTAGGAGGTGTGTTTTCCTCGAAGCGAGTGCCTGAAGAAAATTCAGTAGCATAACGGTGTAGTAGACAAAAGATCCACAACTGAAGAGAAGAGGTCTCCTTTTATAAGCTTGAAGAGAATCTCCAGAAGTCTCTAGAAGGTGCGCCAAAAACATAAGTCAAGGCAATTCAAATTTTAGTTGACTCTTTTCCCTCCAAGGTGGCGTCCATTTTCAAAGAGCAATAATATTTTCTTTTTAATAAAATAATCCTCCCTTCAAGTTGGCGTCCAACTCTCCTTAAGCAAATTTGAACCTTAGATTTATTTAAACTTCTCCTGATGAGGGCTTTACCCATAATGTCCCCTTTTTAAAAACAACATAAAGTTATAATGCTAGGCCAAGGGGTATAATATTAAAATATAACATTATAATATGAAATTAACTTATCCCTCCGTAGAAATGCATCAAAAGGCCCGAAACAACAATACCAATTGAAATGCCTGAAGGAGAAGCCCAACTAAACTGAAATCAACCTGTCCACTGCCAAAAATAGAATTTACTAAAAATAGTAAATTCATGAAGTTGCTCGAAACGCCAAGCTGACCATACCACCACGAAGCTCTCTGAAAACCCAGAAAGAATCTGCAATCCGATTTCCAAACTTCAAGCAACAACCTCCTCAAAATTAGGAAACCCTAATTTCACCATCCGAGTAGCCTACAGGTCTCCGGAATAGGCCAACGGTCAACTGAAACGATCACATTTGAGAAGGGGACATTACAGGGTCCTATGTACACACAATTTTGGCAGTATTCCCTTTAGGTCTTTGTACGTCTAGGCGAATGCATCTTTGTACTCTATGAATATTTTGAACGTTGTTGCCTTTAGTACGACATCCCAATCATCATCGACCAAGATTGTCTTTGATTTGTCTTCCTCTCCCAGATTCATCTTTTTCATCCTTGGTTCCTCGTACTTGATTAATTTGTCATGTTCTAACTTGTGGGTTGGCGTATCATCTAGTTTTGCTACTCTTTTGTATTTTCTGTACTTGGCCAAAAATGTTTGCTTGGGTGTGCCCTTGTCATTTTCTTCTTGAATTTCTTCAATTTGTAACGTGTTGCACTCTAGGTGGACCACCTCATAGTCTTCCATTTGCCAATGAAACAGATCATTGAGAGAACTCGTCTTGTCCTTTGAGCAACTCTAGAGATCAAGTACACCTTCATCGTTTGGTTCCTGTTGTGACCTTTTCACACATCGCCCCATTCAAGATGGGGACCCCCTAATTTTTTGCTCCGTTCCGGTCTTTTGGCTTGGGTTTTCCTCTCTCTCTCTCGCTCTGTCTCTTTTCTGGTGTCCGTCTTTCGGGGGGGGTTGTGTCTGTTATTGAGCTTAAACGCGAAATATTGGCCAAGTCTAAAATTAGGGTTTCATCGTTTCTGGCCAATTCAGGGTCAAGTAAAGTGAGAAAATTAAAATTTGAAATTAACGTTGTTGTCAGCAGACATCCAGCAGGTTTTCAGCCAAGTTTCATCAAATTCCAAGGTACTTACTATTTTTAGTAAGTCTGCAATTCAGGGCAATTCGTCAGCTATTTTGAGATTCCGATCATCACACTGCATTCAGAGCGTATCAGGCTGCTCGCATGCAAAATTTGAGCGAAATTGGACAACTTACTATTTTTAGCAGTCCGGCTTCCGGCACGAATTTCAGGGTCCAGATGCAGAAGTTTTCTTTGCATGTCTGGATATTCCTTCTGGGTTTTTCGAGACCTTCGCGATGACGTAACATGCAAGTCGAGGCAACCACTTTCAGGATTCAGCCTTCCGAGGCTATTTTAGGGTTTGCATGTCGAATTTCTTTGCATGTCGCGATTCTTGGATGGGTTTTTCTAAGAGCTTCGCGATGGTGTGACATGCAAACAGAGATAATCACTCAAGCAAGGAACTTGCTATTTTAAAGTGTGTGTTCCTACAGCCCACCCGCCAGCTCAGATTCAATGAGCCGATCACGCGGTTAAACGAAAGCAAACGGAGATCTTTTGATACGCATGCAATGCAAGTTAGGGTTTCCAGCTTCGGAGCCTAAAAATAGGCATCAAAAGTCAAAATCTTCGAAAACCGATTTAAACCACTGCGATCAGCGTCCTTCAGGCTATCTGCTGGTGAACTTTCAGGACAAACGGAGCACTTACTATTTATAGTAAGTCAAATTGGAAACATGCTAAAAATAGTAAATCAATTGCATGCGTCAGTGTCGGCAGTAAGGTCACGTGGTGAGGAGCGCCTCATTCAAATTTCAACTCGATCAGAGCTTGGGAGCTATCAGAAACAGGAACTTACTATTTATAGTAAGCCACCCTCAGAAACAGCCTATAAATAGCAGGGTGACTAAAAGTGGCAGTGTCGACAAGTTGATAAAGGCATGAAAATGCTATGTTTAAAATTTCAGGCCATTCCGAGCTTCAGAAGTCCAAATTCAAAGAACTTACTATAAATAGCAGGGCACGTAAGCTGGCGAGGATGATAAAAATTCGTCTAAGTCTGGAGTCTCGTCCAGCAGGCATAGGAAAATGCGCCCATCTCAGCTAGAGGCGTAGAAAATTTTTGAAAATGTGAGTTCATCCTTCACACAGGGCAAAATGCGCTCAAGGGGAGAGAAAGTCAACAAGGTCAAAGAATCTCGTCCTCCTCCATAGGCAAAATGCGCCCAAACTAGTGCATGTCAAGACAAAAAAGTGAAGTTGAAAGGTCATCTAGTGGACATGCTCAAATGCGCCCAAGTTTGGATGGTAAATGGTGAATAAGGGTGGTAAGTAAGGTAAAAATGTTATCTAGGCGTGGTGAATTCAAGGTAAAGTGAGGCGTTATCCTCCTCCACATCAAGAATGCGCCCAAGGTGAATGTTGGGCGTGATTTTTTTTTAATTTCCTCTCAAGTGTGCTAGGCGCCAAAGGTTGATGGGAGTCATAAGGTGTTAGAAAATTTTCTAAGGCGTGTGAAGTCAAAACAAACTTGCTAGGCGTTGGAAGTGGTGAGTGTTAGAAAATATTCCAAGGTGTGAAATAAAATGCTAAGTGAAGTGTGCGCCTAGAGTAAGGGAGTTATAAGGTGTTGGAAAATTTTTCAAAGGCATTTCAAGGCGTTGAGAATAAAATAAAGTGTGTTAGGCGCCTAAGGTGATTTTAAAATATCTTGAAGGCGTTGGAATATTTCCTAAGTGTGGGGTGAAATACAAATGAAGTGAGACGTGCCGGGAATGAATAAAATTTTCCAAATGAAGTTGATAGAAATTTCTCTCCACTGGCAGATGAAATAAAAAATTTCTAAGGCAAGTTTTCAAAAGTGCAAGATGATTTTAAAATATTTTCTAAGGCAAATTTATTTTCCTTGGAAAATACGCCTGGATCTCAGAGTGATAAAATTTTCCAAAGAGTGAGCAACTTTTCTCAGTGATAAAATCAGAGACGATGATATTGCAAGATGATTCAAATTTTTCAAGAAGTCAGAGCAACAAAGAGTGATCACGGGCGAAGAACGAATTTAAACGATGGAAATAATATTTTTCTAAGGTTCAAATTCAAAAAATTAAATGAACCCGTTCGTTGGGTACCCATGAATTCAGAGCATTCTGAAGAAAATTTGCTTCTGGGTACTGAACATTCGTGATGATAGATGGATTTCCAAGTCTTCTGAGCTTCGCCAACACCTTTTCAATAAAGAATTTAATCAGTGCTCGAATTGTGAATTTTCCTAAGGGAAAATTTTAAATTTTCTAAGGCAAACATGAATAAAATGAGTTTTCAAAGTGAATTTTCTTCGAAGATGAATTTTCCAAGAGCAGATGATGAAGTTAAAAATTCGAATTCAAGTGACAGAGCTCCGGCTGGTGAGTTAAAAGAAGATGAATTAAATTAAATTTTCGAAAGCAAAATCCAAAACGCCAGTCAAAGTCAAGTTTCTAGAAGAATAATATTCCCGACGACTGGAGACAAGTGTCAGAAACACCAGAGAGGGAAAATTCGAATTCTTGAAGTGGAGTAGTGGAGTTTAATGGCACTGGCTAAAATTAACTTCTTCTAGAATTCGAGTTTTGGCTATAAAATGAAGATGCTTTTCACTTGTTTTCACAGCTGGAAGTCGAATTTGCTCTGAGAGTGAGACATTGCAGTGAGTTGCTGAAGCTTGAGGGAATTCAAAATTTTGCTGAGTCTGAGTGAGTTGCTGAAGTTTGAATTTTGCTGAGAAGTTGAGTTTGCTGAGGAGGCGCACTTGAGAGTTGATTAAATTTGTTGCTAGGAGAAGTACGCCTTAAGTTGCTGAGAAGTACTTGCTGGTTGGAGGAGGTACGCCATTGCTGAAGTATTTGAGGTACGCCTTTGCTGAAGATTGAAGTTGCTCGTAAAAGGTACGGCCTTGCTAGTGTTGAGGCTGAAATCTGATTTGTTAAGTAAGTTGAAGTTGCCATTTGAGGGACGCCTTGTAGTGAGTAAAGTAGCTGAGAACTTAGAAGTACGAACTTGCTAGTTTGTTGTTTGCTAATTGCTGATACAAAGTCATTCAAGTTGCTGATTGAGGATTGTGAAGTACAGTCATTAAAGCCCACTTAGAAATCTGTTCTAAGTGTTGGAATTCGAGCTTATTCAAGAGAAGAAGCTGAGATGGCTGAAGCGAGAACAACCGGAAAGGACAATGGTGCCTCCAGACAGGCTACGATCAAGAAGCTCAGCAAAACATTCATGCCAGAGTCGAAGTTTATTTCAAAGCTGGGCAAGTTGACGGATACTAACCTGGGCTCCGTCAACCTAGAAACCTTCAAGAACAGGCTGTTTGGAATTGGAAGTCATCGGGCTTCGGTCACTTCGCACAACATCGTCCGAAGTGGGCTATATGCAGCTGCTGGTTTTCCGCCAGCTATACAAAGGTCGTGAGCTTATGCGTAACTGAGTGCGCCCAATCAAGTACGGTGAAGCGAACACCGGCCGATCATGTCACCGTGATGGGCCAAGTGCTTCGCTAATCTTACTCGGGGCGCCATTGGCAGAAGCTGGGATTCCGCATACGTGAACATGATTTACAAGTCCAGTGGAGCGAGCGGAGCGGATGTATGCTTCAGCTTTTGAACGGTGCATGGATACAATTAACACTCATTGGATGAGCACTCCAAAGCCATCTCGTGCGAAGTTGCCGAAACAGATCATAGCAGAGGACCTGAGGCAGGAATATTGTGATCTTATCATGTTGCTGAGCAGGGTTGGTGGTTGCCCACAGTCCTACATTTTTGAGCCTTGGATGTTTTATTACATCAACCTGGTGTTAGAAGGGAAGGATTATGTCAATTGGGCTGAGATGATCAGCGATAACATACATGAGCAGCTCCTGAGCCTGAGGAGGACTAAAACGTTTTACATGAGCTCCTATCTTGTTTACTTGTTGGCACGGATGACGAGGTACAGAGGGATTTCTTATAAGGAACCCGTCGGTTGTGGCTCTCACCAGTACAAAATCCATGAGGCGGCAGCCGGGGCCAGACCCTTTCGGTGCTAATAACCTACCACAAACGGTCAACGATTCATTCACCATGTACATCACTTAGGCTGCCTTCGTGAGAGGTTACATCAGCTGCACTCTAGAGATGCCTAAGAGCTGATCGAAGGTGCTGGGTGCCGGTTACACTTCCGAGATTTTCATACATTAGGCTGCAAGGATTTTCTTCATACCCCTATAGGCTGCCTAAGTACCCAACAGATAAGATAATAATGCTAGAGATATCTAGACAGTTGCTTGCCTTTGACAAAATCCAGAAGAAGAAAAAGAAAGGGGGGATAGAGTTTCCGATTGTGATGGGCAACTCGGATGAGGTGTGTCCTTCGATACAGGCAGCTAGGGAAGCTGAGAGTGAGCTTCAATTTTATCACTTCTCATATCATACAAGCCGACAGCACTATGATCCGCACCATAACATCAATTGGGTTCTGTCGGAGGAGTTTAAACATAAGGCCACCATAGAAGATTATTGGGCTGATGCAGTTGATGAAATTGAAGTGAGGAAGAGAATGTTCTCTAGGTTGCCGATTACTCTGATCAGGGAGTGTGAGGTAGTTCCAGTTCCGGACCAGGTCAATGAGGACATGGATGTTGTTCATCCAGACTATGCAGCTGTTCGGGATACTCCACTTCCGTCTATAGATTGGTCAGAGCCCGAGATCGCAGATTTGGATACTCTTTCTATCCCTAAGTATGACATTCACCGTGGCCCGGCTTATAGATTCGTGAACAGACACATAGGTCAATTGCCCTTGAATTTACAATATGATGGGAGATCACAGACGCTCCACCACAAAGAAGGAAGAAACAGACACATCAAAGTCCAAGAGTCCAGAAAAGAAAGAAATAGTTCGTACCAGCCTTAATGAAGTCACAAAGGGTGCAAGCATCTTTGGAGACACGCTCTCCAAGCATACAGAGGTAAGCTCCTTTGTTTGTTGATCGAGGATTGGCAAAGGAATCGCACCGGAGATACGTGAGTGATATTCACCTCCACGAGGGGAGTCAATTGGCCAGAGTGCCAATGTACCCGCCAGATCGATCAGCATGATGATGAGGGGACAATTACTGACCCTCAGTTTCAGCAGGAGTTAGAGGCGGCCATGAATGATGGCGATGATGATGATATAGTGTCAGGTGACACTCAGCCACTTGAGGACGATGAGCCTCGCCAGAATGAGGAAGAAGTGGAACAGGTTAGAGAAGTCGAGGCACAGGAGCAGCGGCCTTTAGATATACTATATGAGGTGCCCAATTGGCTTAGAGACAGAATGCGAAGGAGCCCGAGCGAGGAGATTGATCCAGCAGTTGAGATGGAAGAGTTTTTGAACCGGATCAGTGCTCCTCCGCCGAAGAAGAAGGCAAGAAAATTTTCGAAGATCTCCACAGATGAGGATGGCTCTCGTACTCTTCACGTTGCTGTCCCACGAGTCCAGTGTGACCGGAATGAAGCAGTTCCTAAAAATTATGTGGTCACCACTTTGGATTTGGGACGCCCTACTGGTGCTCAGATTGTTGAGGAGTGTGATAACTCCTTCCTTGCCCTCAAGGATAGGTTGTTCAAGAAAGAAGGAAAATATAAGAAGTTGAAACGAGAACACAAGGCATTAATTGGATATGTTCAGCAGTTGTCTCGTTCTCTAGGGCAGGATGTACTAGTGATAGAGCCTCCGACAGATATTCCTAGAGAGTCAATCAACGGCTTAGTAGACTGGGGAGGATGGCACAAGAGGCGCATTAAATGGGTCACGTGAGTTTGTAATCGAGACAGAAGTTTATGGAGGACCTTGCTTCAGCTTTCAAATTGTGCCTCTACTATTTTGACACGCGATGGATGCTGTGGATCATGCTTCGGGGCTTACGCCTCTATCTAATTTGTGCAAGGTGATCCAACCGCCTTGAGGTATTGAGGCATGTGCCATTGCAGTTGCTAATTGATGGAGGTGTCATTCAGGCGAATGACCGATATGATTTCTCTCGGTGGTATTCTTCGGCTATTACAGGGCGTGGCTTCTTCGATACGGCACAGGCGGATTCAGCTAGAGTACATAAGGCTATGGCCAACATTATAGATGGAGTTCAGAACACCTTCTCGGTGACCATACGAGCAAAGTACCGAAGTCCCGGCGAGATAATTTTTGATAATTTGAGGGGTTTGCCGTTCCTTCTTCGCAGCATGTTAAGACCTTGTACAGATGACTTTGAGAATATCGCTACATTTCTCCACTTTGATCCGTAACACGCAAGACTCTACCGCTTTGGAGAAAAGTCTTGTAATGCAGGCACGAGCATTCAGCCACCTGTTAGAGTTTCAATGGATTGTGTTCTGCCTATTTCAGTTCATGAGGTTGAGGCCGTACTTAGCAGATTTGTTGAGTTGGCAGTCAGAGAGAAGGCCAATGGGAACACACTACTGGACGAAGATCTTCTAGAAGACTGAATATGGAGCATTTATGGCATTTGCTATTTTTGGGAGTGAGTGGGAATCTTTGATTCATTTAATGTACCACTCCCTATTCTGGCAGTTTTTAGGGTTAGAGCTGAGGTGGCACGATTCTGGCCACTCTATTGATTGTAACCCTAGCCGTCCTTTGGGACTTGGCTAGCTATAAAAAGGGGGAGTCCCCCTCATTTGTAAGGCATTAGATTAGAAGATTAGATCAGTTAGAATCAGAGTAGACATTGAGAGAGCTTTAGAGCTAGATAGTGTAGCTTTGTAGAGCATTTTGCATCATTTGGAGAAGAAAGAAAGTTTTCCCTTTGAAAACTTTTGAAGAGATTGTTGTGTAACACATTTTATGATAATAGATCTTTTCATTGATGATGGAATCTTCGGCCTTTGTCAGCGAAATAGCAAGATTTTCTTCCTTTCAGATCCAAGTAGATTAAATTCATGCAAGTAGCTTACTGCAGGTGGTGTTTTATTGAGATAGCTTCGCTTTTATTCCATACCACTAGCGGCTTGTTGATGATAAGTCCGCCTTGCGTGGTCAACTGGACAATATCTTGTGTTTAACTTCGGTTGTGGTTTACATACTTATATGCGTTGTTCTGATGGTGTATGTATGTTAAACTATAACTTGAATACCTTTTGCTATCCCCTTTGAAGATTGCACCGATTTTGCTGAGGCTGTTCGACGGAGGCTAGGTGAAATCCGGTTGAAGTCTATTGAAACGAAGCCCCACACATCTTGCATTTAGAATAGAATATAAATTTCTTAGGCCCTTTCCCTTTTTACTTTCCGCATATTTCTGATTAGTTTTAGGAAAGGAACCACATTGTCAAATCATACACGTGAGAATTCCCCTTCAAAAATCCTACATTAGCTGCGAACTGTGAAAATCTGAACAATTGTGTAAGTCCCCTCGTACGAACACAGCAATACACATCAACCAAACTGGGTCTATTCGCACTTAAGGAACCTTGGAGTTGAACATGCGAACTTTCTCGCAATCTTAGCGCATGGAATACTTTGATCAAGAGAGAACGGAGTAGCCCCAAACTATTTTGTTCTTCGGCTGTTTGGTATGGTCACAAAAACCGCATCAACAGTTCCATAACCTTTCTTCTTTTGTTTGCATTTGACTCTCCTATGCCGGACTCTGATCCGAAAGATGCCAACTCTTCACTCATGGCTTGGTTCTTCAGATCAACGACATACTTCCTCCTTTTTCTCTTGATCGAGAGTGTGTTTTGTTTCCAATTGTGGTTTGCCTTGGAAGCGATCTGCCACCCTCTTCCAAGTAATGCATTGTACACCTTCTTTTGTAGTGGGATGACAACAAAGTTAAGGAGGAATGGCTATGTGTCAATCGTTATTTTTTGTGTCATTAGTGTACCGAGAGGTTTGATGCCATGCTGGTTGGCGACTACTAGGTGGAATGTTGGGGTCCAAAGAGTTGGCTTCCCCAGACACTTCCAAGTCTCGTTTGGTAGTACATTTACTCTCGAGCCTCCGTCAATGAAGGCCTGGTGATCAACATAGAATGTGAACGGTGTTGCCAACAAGTAATGTTTGAACTTCTACACCAAGAAGACTATCCCTAGTGCATCTCTCTCCATCGTGCTATGGTTCTTCTTTGCCTTTGACAACAACTAGCTGGCAAAGAAGACTGGATAGTCCAACCCTTGGGATCCCACTTGTGCGAGTGTTGCTCCAATTGGATAGTTCAATGCATCGATGTATACATGGAGCTCTTTGCTCCAGTTCAGGTATGCAAGTATTGGTGAACTTATTAATCGTAGCTTCAATTCATTGAAGGCCTTCTCGCGGTCTTCAGTCCATGCGAATAGTTGGCCCTTCCTTGTGAGTACATCAAGCGGGTAGGATATTTGAGCAAATATTTTATTAAATCTTCTATAATAGCCAACATGACCTAGGAACGATTTTACTCCAATGATGTTTTGAGCTGCTTCCATTTGTATGATCACTCGTATTTTGTATGGGTCGGTCTTTAGTTCGGCTTTACAAAGTATATGCCCCAACAATTTTCCCTGTGGTACCATATATTGACATTTCTTTGAGTTCAATGCTAGTCGTGTTGCTCTAAACTATTCCATGCACTCCTTGAATGCTTTCAAATGCATCACCTAGTTGCTATAAATCGACCAATCATCTAGAAATGCTTTGAAGTTTCCAACTGACATTTTATCAAAGATGTGTAAGATGATCCTTTGAAAAGTTGTCTAAGCATTGCATAGACCGAATGACATCTGGTGGTATGCATACACTTTGCTCTTGACCATGAATGTAGTTTTCAACTTGTCCTCCTTGGTTATGCTTATCCATTGAAAAAGACATATCCTTACATGAAGTCGCTCCCTTTCAAGAAGATATAAAAGTGAGTTTGTGGAGTGTTTTTAATAGAAAGCAATTATTGAATATCTTAGGCAGATTGAGGAGCAGATCTAAATCAGATCTATAAGCAAATTGAAGGAGTTTATGAGCAGATTTGAAGAATATTTTTATGGCAGATTTTGTGAAAAAATTATAGCAGATCCAAAAGGAAGATTATAGCAGATTTGTAGGAGATCTAAGAACCGAAATATAGCAGATTTGTGGCCAAAGTATAACTGATTTTTGTGAAGAAATTAAGGCAGAGTTTTGAATCATATTGCAACAGCAATACTCAAGAAGGCAACCATAATATTCTTTGGAGGTTGGTGCCTCCTAATTGAGGAGATCAGGAGGTTGGTGCCTCTTGTTAGGTTGGTGCTCAATGGTGGGGATTGGTGTCTCTAGTGGATTGGTGCCGATGAAGATTGTAAGAGAAGTTTTATATAAGCAATATTTTGCCGTGGTTTTCTCTTGTAAGGGTTTCCATATAAATCTTGTGTTCTTGTGTTGCATAATTATTAGATCTTATGTGATTGGTCTTGTTATGGTTGTTAAGTGTTGAAAAAGTAAAAGATTTTCTTATACTGATTCATCCCCCCGCTCAATATAAGCGTTTGCTTATCAATCCATGCGAAAGCATCCTTGTATTCTATGCAAATCTTAAATGTTGCCGCCTTCAATACGGGATTCTAGTCATCTCCAACCAAGATCAATTGGGGACTACTCTCCTCTCCTAAATTCACCTTCTTCATTCCTGGCTCCTCATACTTGATCACTTTGTCTCATTCAAATCTATGGGCTGGTGTGTCATCCACCCTGGCCACTCCCTCCTTGTATTCTTCATACTTCAGAGGAAATGTCCGACTTTTTGTGGCTTTGTCATCTTCTTCTTCAATCTCCCCGACCTACATGTTGCAATCATGCTAGAACACGTCATAATCTTCCATTTGTCAATGAAAAATTCCATTGAGCAAGCTTGTTTCGTCCTCTGAGCAATGTTGGAGGTCAAGGACTCCTTCGTCATTCAATTCCGTAAATCTCTTTTGTTCTTTTGTCCCTAATTCTATTCCTTCTGACTTCGAATTAGAAGATGCCATCTCTTCACTCACTACTTGATTCCTCAAGTCAATTATGTAAATCCTCCCATTGTTTTCTATGAGAGGGTGTTTCATTTCCAATTATGATCTTCCTCGGTTGCAATCGACCATCTCCTGCTGAGCAATGTGTCATACATTTTCTTCTACAACAGAATGACCATGAAGTTCAGTATGAATCACTGAGTCCTGATTGTTACCTTCTACGCCTTAAACATTTCCAATGGCTAAATGCCATGCTGGTTGGCGCCAATTAATTGGAATGTTGGTGGCCAGAGGATTGATTTTCCCAGATACTTCCATGTATCTTTGGGCAGTACACTAACTCCTAATCCTCCATTGACGATAGGTTTTGTCAAGTTCGTACCCATAATCTCCATTTGGATGACAATCGGCTTTTTCCCTATGTTCACCATCAGTAGTATCGGGTTGATGACTTGTTCACCTTTGGGTGGCAGCTCTATTATCATGTCTTATCTTTGGTCTTCCTGTTGCCAACTTCAGTCATCACCAACCATGTTTGTGATTGCCACTCTTTGCCATGGCTTGGTTTGAAGTAGGTTTGTCACCTTGATTGGAATGGCTGTTTGTAGCACCTATCATACTATGTTTTTTTTTACTCCGGCTGTAATGAGGTACTTGCAGTTCCATTGGAGGTTCTTCGCTCTTTTGCCAGCACTTGTTCTACTTTAGCTTTGGCTTTTTGAAGTTGTTCCTTTTCCGTATGAGGGTTTGGATATACTACCTTCTTTGTTTGCGCTTTGGTGATGGAAAAAACTTCCTTGTCTTGCTCTTCTACTTCCAACATGTTAAATGCCTTTTTGCTTTGGGCAGTTACTGTCTTCATGATCACCTGGTCCACACCACTTGCAAAACATCCCTGTTTTGTTTGGTTACTATGGCATTCTTTGGCGAAGTGACCCCATTCGTTACATTTCGGCATTGGATCATTGGTCTTCCCTTCACATTATATTGAATTTTGTTTCTTGGTCCACTATTGTTGAACTCATTATTATTTTCCCATCTATTACGGTATCTGCTAGGAGATGCATTAGAGTTATTGTTTTGTGCTTTTGGAGGTGTGTTTGGAGGGGTTGAATGTTCCCCTTAAGTGAAGAGCACTTGTGTGCTTCTTGTCTTCAAGTTGTATGGGAATTCCTTGGAGTGTCCCATCACTTGGTAGATGTCACAAAATAAATTTTTTAGACAATTTACTTTGGTGTGACCTTCAACCTTGCACTCGATGCACCACAATTCCTTGCTTTCCTTTGTACTTTCTTTCTCAGCTTTGAGCTCCATCATTCGCATCATGTCTTTCCCTAAAGCTTGGACCATCTTTGATTCATTGTCGCTAGTGTCATTTGTGCTCTTGTCATCTTCTGTTCTCCTCTTCCCCCGAGAAGATGTCTTATTTCCACTTTCTATGTCCATCATTTGATTGTAGGCATCGGCGTATGATGACAGAGGTACGACTTTCATTTTCTTCCTTCTTCTCATGCTTTCCTTGTTTGGTATTGTAGATCTCTGCTACAATTTCATTGTTGTCTCTCAAGATTTTGAATTCCTCTTGGAATGATCTTTCCAATGCATCCCATGTGTTTTTATGTGTTGCATCCAATTCAGTGTAACAATCTATGGCTATGCTTCTGAGAGTTGTTGGAAATGCTCTCAACCAATATGTTTTTTGTAATGTCCCCTTCTCAGATGTGATCGTTCCTATTGACCGTTGGCCTATTCCGGAGACCCGTAGGCTATGCGGAAGGTGAAATTAGGGTTTCCTAATTTTGAGGAGGTTGTTACTTGAAGTTTGGAATTCTGATTGCGGATTCTTTCTGGGTTTTCAGAGAGCTTCGCAGTGGTATGTTCAGTTTGGCATTCCGAGCAACTTCACGAATATACTATTTTTAGTAAATTCTATTTTTGGCAGTGGACAGGTGGGGTTCAGTTCAGTTGGTCTTCTTCTTCAGTTGGTTCAGCTGGCACTTCAATTTTTGGCCTTGGATGCATTTTTCTTGGAGATAAGTATTTTTCATTATAATATTATATTTTAATATTATAGCACCCCTTTACCTAGTAGTACAACTTCATGTTGTTTTTAAAAAAGGGGACTTAAAGGGTCAAGGCGTCATGGAGATAAATTATGTTTTAAAAGTCAAATATTGAGTTAAGAGAAATGGACGCCCAGTTAAGGTGATTGACTTTTATTTTAAAAAGTGAAATATTTCAGTAAGTGAAAAAGGACGCCATCTTTTGGAGGGAAATGTTGAATTCAAAATTAGGGTTTTGGGCGCCCTTCTTGAAGCTTCTAGATGGTTCTCTTCATGTCTATATATTCAGGCCTCAGCTCTTCATTTGGGATCTTTTGTCTACTACACCGTTATGTTGCTGAATTGTCTTCAGGCACTCGCTTCGAAGAAAGCACACCTCCTAGCATTGGCTCATCTTCTTGCTTGAAAGATAGCAACTAGTTGAGAGGTTAGCTTGTAATTGGGTTGTTTTGCATTGTAGTTGAGTTTCATTGCATTTGGTAGATGTTATTCAAGCATTTTGTCATATTTCAGAGTTGCTGATGTTGCATAGCTGTAGGCAGTTTTCATTCATAAATCAAAAATACAAAAAGATATTGTTCTGGGTGCTGGTTATTTCATCTTGTCTACTTGGGGCGACCCTTCTTGCAAATTTGTGGAATTTATAACGAAGTTTCTGATTTTTCCTAGCAAAATCGCCCCTACAAGAGGGCCGTACCATTTAGGAAGTACCTTGGGATGTGTGCAAAATAAATGGGAGTTATTTGGTGAGGTTTTAAGTGTTCATTTTGGGCGCCTTCATCATTAGAGCAATCTGCAATTCGTTTCATGTCATTAGAGTGTGATTTGAGCAAGTTATGAACATTTGAGTGAGTATTATGTTGCAGATTTCATCATTTTATGTTGCAGGTCTGATATATCAGAATTAAGAAAGTTGTCTCCTTGGTTGGGATTGAGCATTGAAAGTTACGTTTGGTCTTTGGATGACATTCTACACAGTTGCAGCAATGAAGACTTGAAAAACTCTAGATTTAAATGAACATTCTGACATATTGTAAGCTGTTAGTAGTACTATCAGCCATTCTCTCTTATCTTGCATTCAATCTATTGTATTTCCCACTGAATAAGTGGAAGAGGCTGGCTTGCTGCCTATTTACTTTCAATTGAGTAGTTTAGGGACCCTCTGACCATATGCTCGCCATCACTCGGCACCATTCTTGGTTAGGGTTACATTCTGTTCATCTTGCATTGATCCTTTGACCATATGCTCGTCTGCACAGGCACATTCTTGGTTAGAGTTCCTTTCAGTTGCATTTGCATTAGATCCTCTGACCAATGCTCACACCTTGCCCACATCGGGATCCTGGTGTACATTCTGGTTAGAGTTACTTTTCGCATCGTTTTGGTTTAGTGCTAACCTTAACGGGTGCGTGTTGAATTGTAATCTCACTGCAAAAACAAAAAAAATTTGTCCGGATCATTACAGTGGTATCAAAGCCATGATTCTGCCAACCTGTGCCCTACAGTGATTCAGTTGTCAGATGAGTGATAGTGG